>JACXGK010000846.1:37383-87571 GCA_016801125.1 Novumbra hubbsi
TGGTATCAGACTGTTTCTTTTACTACGTGTTTACTGAATTAGGGAAAAGTTCCTCTCCACGTTTGGGAGAAGAGTGAGCAAGGCTGGGAGATAATGTTAATATGCACATTAACGTTTGAACAACGTTACCATGGGAGTGAACGTAGTTGTCAGAACGCTTAATAAAGTTTGACTTTATCTTGACTTTTGTTGACATTCCCTTTAGCACATCTAGTGGATGCTAAGCGCAAACCCAGTCAAACTTTTGACTGCAATATCTTATGCGCCTTATAATCCGGTGCGCCCTATATATGAAAACATTTCTAAAATTGGTCATTCATTGAAGGTGCGCCTTATAGTGCGGAAAATACGGTAGTTGGCTTTCACCTCAGTTGGTTTATAATCAAGCATTAAGGCATAAGAGGCTATCTTATATGGCCTATAAACCACCGATAAGAGCTTTTTCTTGAAAATACACTCGAAGGACTGTCTTTTCAAGCATTGTGTGATGTCATACCCATGGTATGTTCTCATATACCAAGGCTTTCAAGCAATCACATGTCTGGCTTCAAACCTGTTCTTAATATTCTATACAAACTCTCTGCTTAAAGAGGAAAAGTCTTTGTCAGTCGGTCCAGATGAAAGCCGCTATGTATGAACAATGTTCTTTACCTCTGTTTCTCTTTACCTGTTGGATGGTTTACTAATTCACATTGCCTTGATTGTCCGGTGTACCTCATGTTTATGTCTTTCTCTGAATGTCCCTTTGCTGTTTTTAACATAATATACTCCATTTACACCCTAACAGGCGATATGGTTCACCACTGCACAAGGCCTGGATGGTCCTGTCTATGGAGCCGCTGACCAATGGAACGGCATTGGCATCTTTTTTGATTCCTTTGACAATGACGGGAAGGTTGGAGGAATTATAAATTAATTAAACAATTACAAAAATGTCATAACACATAAATGAATATATTTAATAAAAAAAATTATGTATTGTGTTTTAAAAATGCACTTTGAAATGCCTTTATTCAAATACTACCATTCAAATTCTAGTAACACATTTAATTAACATGGTATAAATATTGTTCTTGGTTGTCAAATATTTTACTTATTTTTCAAGTGTGATCTGACTGTGGTATACTGAGATTGGATGAAAGAAACCTGAACTACCCTGTAGCTAACAGAAATTAGCTTCATCACACATGAATGTTTTTCCTGTTTTACTGTGGATTTTAGAAAAATAACCCTGCTGTGTTGGTGGTAGGAAACAATGGCAACCTTGTTTATGATCACCCAAAGTAAGTCAACATTTCCTTTCTTCACTGACATCACCAACTGAAAATTTAAACACTTTAAAGAAGATTAGAAAATATGATTATATATTTTGTGGTTGGAGATTATAATCCTCTATCTTTTCCTAATCTCCTTGGGCAGTGCAATCTTTAAATCACTTTTCACTACTGGTTGATCCAGGCCTATGTATTCGATTCTCAGTGTTTGCTCTTTCTTCACTACTGAACGTGCCAGGAGTGTTTACCATAATAGGAGTAAATTGTATTTGGAATGTTTGCCTTCATTCCTTAAATCTATAGTTTCATTAAATATTTTTGAGTGACCTTATATGGAGTTTTTATGTACTCCACTTGGGCTGTTCCTTGTGAGCTCAGACTGAAAAAATCAATTCTCACAAAGAAATGTAATTGGTTGTAATTTATGAACTATTACTACCTCTAATAGGCTTAATAGTGTTTAGTTTTAGTTTTTAATTGTGATTGTCTCTTGCAGCGACGGCACAACTCAGGCCCTGGGAACATGCTTAAGAGACTTCCGTAACAAACCCTATCCTGTACGAGCCAAAATAACATACTACAAGAAGACCTTAATGGTAGGAATATACAACCGAATAAACCTTCTCCCTTGTACTCATTGATATATACCCATCTTCATTACTGTGTATTGGTTTACAACAGTATAGGTACTGAACTGTTCATGCCTCAAGTAAATTCAAAATGTTGCATTTAATAGACAAAATATCCTAATTAAACTAATTTCTATATTGGTCATTTATCACATACCGTTGCTCTTTATTGATGTGCTCTGCTGTTTTTCTTTTCAGGTGTTGATCAACAACGGTTTCACACCAGACCGGGATGACTACGAGTTCTGTACCAAGGTGGACAATATGGTCATTCCTAAAGAGGGCTACTTTGGCATCTCAGCTGCCACCGGAGGCCTTGCAGGTGGTTATCTTGGTTGCAGTTTAATTACAAATATTGAACAACTTTAGGTTCTTTGCATGTTATAGAATGGTCCAGATACTTTGTTTGTGAATTAGCTACTTGATGAGAAATGCTCCCCAACTAGCAATTTAATAGTTACCGAAACACCCCAAAACTCTCCAATGTTTTTGCATTTGAGAGTTTTGTGTTACTCTTCCAAAACCTCTAATTGTATTTTTTATTGTAGTCTTTAAGTTTATATCATGATACATTCTTGTTTAATACATTTATTTTTTCTGTAACTTATGTCTTGCAGACGACCATGATGTTCTGTCCTTTTTGACATTCAGACTTACGGAACCTGGACAAGAACAGGTAACTGAATGTGCCTTGTTGTTCCACCAAAGCCTGCTAACTAGTCAGCTTTGTTAAATGGATTTATGTAGTTGTAGAACTCACTAACTCTCTAACAAATGGTAACAAGATGTATACTACAACTATTACTCTTCTGTAATTTTAATTGGACGAACATCTGAGTCAAATTGTGAATCGTGTGGGTATTTCTTCAATAGATGTATGAGAAAGTGTGACGCGATTAAGGGGCCTCGGTCTCTTCAGTGTGGGTTGAGTGGTTGTTTTGTCTGTCCCCTTGAAGCCCCCACCTGAAGCAGAGATGCCTAAGGAGGAGAAGGACAAGTACCAGGAGGAATTCCAGAACTTTCAGCAGGAGCTGGACAAAAAGAAAGAGGACTATCAGAAAGAACATCCAGATGTCCAGGGAGAACCCAGTTAGTTTTACCCAATAATATCTGCTTGATACAAATTTCGTATTGCTTTTGCCACATTTAAAATGGATCAAATACATAATTTCTTTCATATAAATGCTAGCCTGTGTAGAGGCCAATAATCAATGCTAATTAAACAATTTATCCGCCTGTTGTGTGTCCTGTGTAGTTGAGGACATGTACGAGAGTGTTAATGACAGGGAGATCCGTCAAGTGTTTGAGGGTCAGAACCGAATCCATCTGGAGATCAAGCAGCTTCACCGTCAGCTTGCTATGATCCTGGACGAACAGCGCCGCTATGTCTCTGTGGTTACAGACGAGGTCTCCAAGCGCCAAGGGGAGTCGGGAGGGCAGGTGAGATGGATAAAAAGTCCTGACACACAAGAAAAATACAGACATGAACATACAATTAATATAATAAGAAAAATGAATGTATGTACCAGGGTTCTAGAAAAAATAAATAAAGAAAATAACTGACACTAATTTAAAAGCAGTTTCAGATCTGATCAGAGTATGTGAGCAGCGATGAGTGGTTGTAAATTCAGCTCATCACTCTCCCGAGTTAAAGTTATGCTTGGCTCCACTTTCCACGTTATTCCAATCTAGTAATTTTTTGTTTAGTCATAATTCAAACATAATGATCATGCACTGCTCCAAAAAATAACGGGAACGCGTAAATCACAGATCTTGTCTCGATGAACAAACTATATTAAAGATAAATCTCAAAGACAAATCTATTGTGTTATTCGTTGAGTACAAAGTTACGTAGCAATGGTCAATGGAAACCAAAATCATCAACCAATTGAGGGCTGGATTCAAACAACAGAAATTTAAGTAAACAATTGAAATCACAGGCTGTTCCGACTTGCGTGAATTTCATCATGTGTCTCAGTAGTGTCTATGGCCCCCACGTGACTATATACATTCCCAGCAATGTCTGATGACAGATGTTATCCTTGGGGATCCCTACCCACACCTGGATATGGGCATTATTGAGTTCTTGGGCATTCTGTGGAGCTACTTGTCAGCGTCAGATGCACCGATGCGTAACGCCCCAGAGGTTTTGTATAACGTGAGGCGATCAATGGCATAAATATCTTTGTCATCCAGGAACTACATTCACACCCTGGCAACATGTGGCCGGGCATTGTACTGCACCAGCATAATGTCTGACGATGGGTCTGAGGATACCTAGTACCTAACAGCAGTCAGGGTACCAACGTATTACGGGATTACGAAGGCATTAATGCCATTGACTGGTCCGACACACCTTCTCGAGACCTGAATCCAATTGAGAACTTCTAAGAAGTTTTGTATCGTGCACTATATGTGGCCAAGGAGTGCTGCAGACTGTCCAGGATCTCACTTATACCCTGATCTAGTTTGAATTCAGTCCTCAATCGGTTGGTGACTTTGGTTTCCATTGACCTTATACAGTAAGACGTTTGCACTAATGCATTCCGTTTGTACTGCTAACTGCACATCCACACTTTGTACGTTGCTTATTGCACATTACCTAACCATCCCATTTGCACATCTATACACTGTACATTGCTTATTGCACATTATTTAAACATGCCATTTGCACACTGCCCTTCACAAAATATTTTGCACTTCTGGTTGGATGCTAACTGCATTTCGTTGTTCTGTACTTGTACTGTTCAATGACAATAAAGTTGAATCTAATCTAAAAGTAATCATAATTTCAAATAGTCTACATGTAGATCTATCTATCAGTCTTTTATCCAAAATATATAAAGTATATAAATATATTTTATATACTAAAACTGTGAAATAATAAAGCATTTCCAATACATCATTGGCTACCAAGAAAGTCATGTGTTCAGAATGTTTAAAAACATTTTGCCTATAGAATGCATACAATACAATAGTAAATATAGCCTACTTGCTTGGACTTTTATTACAATGAAAAGAAAAAACCCTAATCAGCATGCAGCCAAATTTAACCTATAATGTTATTCTTTCAATGGGCTACATTTTAAAGAAATAACAAACTACTTTAAAATATTAAGCGCTCAGCATTAATCTAGCATTTATATTGTGCATAATGGCTGTAAAAAGAAAATATTACATTTACTTGAAATGAAATGATATGATACATTTCTAATCAATTAATGTCCAATGCCAATACCAGGAATTAAGGCCAAAAAGTTACCAAACAATGACACATTTTCTCTTAGCAAAATTTATGCAATTCATTAAAATATGCTCTATTTGGCATCTTTTTCATGACAAAAATACACTGTTGGAAACAGAGATCCATCATTAACATGTGCGCACAAACAATACTATTGTAATGCCATTGCTTCTTTTTGAACACATCTGTTGCACCATGGACCGTATTCAATTCACAAACAGTAAAGACCAATGTCTTCCCTAGGAAATGTTGTTTTTAAAATAATTGCACATTTGGGATTATCCAAATTGATGTTAAAATGTCATTCATTCAGACGTAAAACTCTCCCACAGGCTCCTAGTCAAGAACTTGGTGCGGTGGTTGCTACCCAACAGGAGGTGCTGAGAAACCTTGATGAGTTAAGGTAAATAACAACCGCTTTCGTTTTCTTTGTTGTTCAATCTAAACTGGATTTGTTTATCCCACAGTTCTGTTCATAAGGTTTGATAATAAAAAATAAAAAAAGTTATTGTTTCTGGTCTAACAAAATCCTAGCTAAATCTTGTATTTAATCCCACATTACAATAGCCTACTGCTCTAGGTGTCCCAGCTTAGACCCAATAATCTGGCTCCTCCAGCTTCTATCTCCCTGTAGGCTTCACTATGATACCTTTATCCCTCCTTCACTACAAGCCCCAACACCAACTCCAAGCCTCCGTATTAGGATGGACACCTTATCTTTTCAGGAGCTCATCCATAAACCATATTTGTGTTCATCTGTTGTTTGCTGACTATCACTGTTTTGTCTGTGAGACAAAAGCGGCAGAGCTGCTTACTTCAGATGTGTTTTTTTATGCATACTTATATTGAATTGAAGAAGGCTTAGCCCCTTTGAACTTTCTCACACCTTGTTGCATTGGAAATGGTAAAGCTTGCATATGGATTTACATTTTCTTAACAAACAACAATTTTTTACAGTTACAAATAACTATATATAAACACTACTTTAATTACATATTCGAAATTACATCTATGAGTATGTTTCTAAAAGATTAGGTGCAATATTTCCTTTCTTCCAAAATTTGTTGGGGTTCTCTAAAGGTGTTTTAAGATCATGGCTAGACAGTAATTTAATCACAAAATCAATAATGGGAGCTATGTGTTGGCAAAAATGTTTTAACCAATTAAAGAAAATAAATTCATAAAAAAAAAACTAATAATAATGGAATATGATTTCCCAGCGGGTTTAGATCAGCCCACAATTTGTAAAAGCTCTTTGTTTTTGAATCTCTGCTAGGTGAGTTAATGGAAGTTAGATTATTTTTAAATCTCCACAAAAAGTGGTTTACCATTAGGTTTGTGCAGCCTCAACCCAAACAGGACTAAGCTGTTTCACTGAAATGTACGCACATATGTTGATGTTATGTAGCCGGTTATAAAGGCCACAAACTCAGACCACGATGCTTGCATGTACCATTCAGGAGATTCAGGAGTTTTTATGTTTCCACTGTGTCCACTGAAAATGCATTATTGCATTTTCTAACCTTGTCCATTAAACAATTGTTTAGAGTTCTGTTTGCAACCTTAGCCTCATGGAAGCATTACCGAACCCTAAATGTTTTTCTTCTCTTATCAGCACAGCGCTTCCTTCCATTATAAACCATTTGGGCGATGATTTTTGAACATGTAAATATCAAGTATCTTAGGTTTGAGAGTTTTGTTTTCTTGATGTGCTTATTATTTACTTAAATCCTTCTTTGTGTGTGTGTGTGTTTGTCTTTTGTTAGAGGTTGAGGATTCAAATTTAAGGTTTGATCGAGGTACTTGGTTAATCCTGATTAAAGAAGACAATCTGCATTCTTTGTAAAAAGAAATCTTGGATCAATGTTTTTTTTTTGCCATGGACGAATAACAATAACATATTTGTGCTTGAATGTTATATGATATATAATCTAAGGTGCTTTGGACAAAGGAGTAGAAAACGCACATCAGAGCAAACATACAGAATATTAAATAATAATGCAGAGATTACAGAACAAAGCCACATTCTCCAAAACCTCCTTTTGGTATAGAAAATAAATGTATTCACTTCAAATACAAACATTTAGTTTTGACAGTTTTTGGGATGCAGAAAACGGTTGACTTTGTTATTTATATTTGAATTAATTTGCAATTATTTATTTTATCGACTATGGAATTATGCAAGTTATTATTTGCTGCAGTATGTAGCATGTAAAATTAAAATGATCTGCATCCTTTGCATATTTAATCAGATTAATTATGTATTATATTTACATGCTTGACAAATATTTCACTTTAGAAACTGTCAACGTACTCCCTCTTTAGGACTACTTTATTTGTCATAAGCTTTCTGACATATAATGTAATCCTATATATGACATGAAATGCTACTTTATTATGCCAACTGCGTGATTGAATCAGGGCCTATGGGATTATTACTGTTAAACAAATGAGCTGGTCGCAACAGTAGCATAATCTGATTGACCTATACATGCATATGGATTCATAATATTGCATTAATGCATAACCGTGACATTAATTGCATCGGGGAGTAGAGCAAAATGTATCACTTATCAATGTATTGTTTGTGTAACATTAGCTCATCGACGTTATACAAGCATAGTACTGATATACATCACAGTCTGAAAGGTGATAATTTGTGATTATCTGATCTGCTCTGTTTTACATTTTTCAAGTAGATCTGACCTTCGTTAAGGTTTTAACTTCCCTATAGAGATGAGAATTACAATTATATGACCTAGTCTCTGGCAAATTACAGCTGCTGATCTAAGAAGGGCTTTCTCTTTATAAATGGGTCATTTGGACAAGATAAAGATTACACACATGGTTTATTAAATGTTCACTTTCTCAAGGGAGATTTTCTTGCTTCTTAATTTAGAGAAACAAATTTGATTTTGTTTATACTTGTACTGTTCAACTGACCCTCAGATGTCTGCTATGTGCCATGTGGCATAGGTCTAGCTGCAAAAAAAGGCCACGTCTTCACATCATTTGTCAGCAGAGGATTAGACATCCGTCTTTAAATACATCCTTCATGCACAGATACAAAACATGGGCTTCTTCTGATTGCTTTCTTGATTTTGCAATTCCCCCATGGGCCACATACAAGCTTCCAATTGCTTCAAGTCTTTTTGGCTTTGTAATCATCTTAAATTGCTTTATGACGGTAATACTTTATTATAAGAACATTTTTATAATTTTGTTCAAAACATGATATTATTATATTTCCTTACCAGTTTAATTACTTTAATCAAATGTGACATTATTATACCTGTCTTTGTCTTAAGTGAAAACAAAGAAAGCATTTTAAACAATATTAAACATTGGTATTCACTGGCAAAGCCATTGTGTGATTTTGGGGGAATGCTACTTGGCTTAAACACTGTCTAAATTGCCAGGACGCCAAGGCCATCAAGCAAAACAACCAAATACATTGCTTAAAAATAATGTAAAATATAATAACCTTACTAAAGTGATTTAAGAAGCTTGTGTGTGGCACCATGCTTCAGTGAATAAGAAACTAATGACCCACCACTTTTCTGTCCCTCGTCTTTCTCTGTGTCCTTTAACTTTACTTTTGATCCACCATCCTCTGTTGCAGGTAGATGAAATGACAACATTTAATATATAGCTCAATTAAGAAATAAATGTTCTGCTGCCTCTAATTAACACTGCAATGGAGCAACTTGCAGTAATGTATATGGGAATGTATTTTTTTCCTTGCTAGCTAAACAAACGAAGCTATCCATTTAAAACTTACCATGCTCCACTTAAAGATTGCTTTTGTAGCTCAAATTATTTGTTTTGTCAGCTAAGTCCAAAAAATACCATTAGTAAGAAGATATGTAACGCGATGGTCAGTGAATGGAGGGACTAGCTGAATATTCTGGTTTTGAATTTAATAGATTGTCTAGTTTTGCACAGGTTGCCATAGCTATCAGCTTCTTCTAGTTAGCCATTTTGTCTTTTGAAATAATCCTGTTTGCGGTAGCATTGCGGTAGCATCAGTTTGTATTCAAAACGACTCCTTATCCACATCTCGCTGGTGTTTTAATTTCACTTTTGTTCAACCACATTAAGAAGTACAGAAATCTGTAATCGAGAGATTTGATCATAGTTTAAACAGGCAGCCGGGGGCAGTTATGGATATATTGATCGTTAGAGAATGGCTGTTTGCTGGGGTGTTCTTTTCTATAAGCGACTTTTGAAAAAAACACAATATTTATTAAGATGTGTTTTGAATGTGTATTAACAATATAGATTTATTTTATGTTAGAATCTTTTGAGGTTGGCAATTCAATATGTGTTTATGTATTATTAAAAAAGTGAACAACCAAGTACAACAGCAGGAATAGGTGCCTTTTTAAGCATCCCCAACTTTTTGAATTACTTAATAGTCATTTATTATAAAGCAGCTCTGCAGTTGTATTTTTTGTGCAACACTCATTTCATGCCTGGTGGTTGAAGCTCCACCAGACATAACCCATAACGCTGGGTCGCTAGTGGGCCTTCAACCTGCTGGGTGCCTGTGAAACCGCATTGGCTACATTACTTTTGTTTGATGGCTTGAGCGTTGGTTGAGTGACTGCTTTGCATATAGGCCAGTCCCCCAGGTATTGGACAAGATAAATATGTTTTGCCCGCCAGGCTTTAAAGCTGTCTGGCTCTATGGAGTCAAAGTCAACTTCTAAAATAAATGCAGCGTCTGAAACGAGACGTTGAACACTAGAACTAGACTAGTGAAATAGAATGCACAATCATACACAAATTGGTTTAGCACAGCCTACCAGTTAGCTGCATTGCTGCTGACCACTCTCTTTTAAAAATGCATATTATAGTATATTTCTGACTTGAAATAAACTTGCACCTTGTTACCCTGCCAAAACCAAACAATACAGACTACATTTAGTACTTAAATCTTCAACATTTTATAGTATACCGTACAGAACATTTTATTACCAAGTTAAATTCCCTTGTCTGAAAGAGTAGCATGCCACTTTTCCCTTTTTTGTAAATTGTATTTATAGCAGCAAGGACATCAGTTGCTGATATATATATTTTTTTGCTGCAGTAGTAGTTTGGGAAACATATATTAAAATGCCAATGTCTGCATTTATCCTCCGGGGATCCGTTCAGCATTTTATTTTGCCTCAACGTCCACCTTGCTGTGTTTTTGGGTTAGCAGTTGCAGCTGCTGTTGATTAAAACGTCTGAATTATGGCCCTAATACTGAACATGGGTATTTTCATGCATGTAGCCATTTTTATTTCCATTAACTAATTAATGAAGGTTGACAACTTCCTCCTTTCATTTGTGTTTTCTGACATTTCCCTATGTTGATCGATGAATAATTTGCGATGCGTGTCCACTAATACCTCATGAAACAGGAAGTCATGAATGACCATCAAAAGATGCCAAACTAATTACAAACAATTTTTTATAAACCCTGCTTTTTGGTCTGGATTTTTTAATTTATTTTTGACAAGTACAATCTGGTATGGCCCCGGACTTGTTCAAACTAAAATCAGTATTCAGTTACCATATTTTTTGTTTTGCATACTGATGAAACAGCCGTTGAAATTTCTCCCAACTGGCACTATGATACTGTTTACTGTAGCCAAACATTGTTATTGGGCAATGCTGTCATCGGTAGCTAGCAAATGCTAAGTGGTTGTTTTCAAAATGCTATTTGATTTGTGAAAAAAACTTGCCACTGAAAATGTGATTGATACTGCGGTGGAATATGATCTTGGCCAGTTCTTTGAGGTGAACAACACCACTAGTCTTAAAGTGTTTTGGAGTACGTTGTCGCTTGATAAGCAGCTTTTGTGGCTCGGGATGCAGTTTTAAATCATGCATTTGGACAGTGCTCATAATGTTAATTCCAGGTAGGGCCAGAGGTGAATAAGGATTTGTTGAAACAATTACGCCACAGGCCTTCAAGAATAACTAAGCAGAAACAACTATCCCTTTAAGAGTACATTTAGAAAAGTAAGGTGATTAGGATTCTTTGTCATTTAGAATACATATGCAATATTTCAGAAATGACACCACATTACTTTAATAGTTTAGGTCGAGTTCAATTGATTTCTTATTGATGTGTGTAAAAGTTCAGGTCACTTGCCCTTCTTTCAGGCTCCTACCAACTTTCTTTCAGACGTTTGTGTAGTTTTGTTGTTTGCAGGGCTAGCCTGGTCTCTCTGCCTCATCTACCTCTTTAATCCAACTAAATGGCTTTGGCACTTTTCCCAGAGAATAGTCCAAAAGCTTTTACAGTGCCATCATGGATGACCTCTGTCTGTCACACCCTTAAACACTATAATACTGTAGGGAAAAACAATGCCCTTCATCATAAAAACATGAAATTTTTTCCAATCTTAATTGAACCATAATTGGAAAATATTTAGCCTGGTTCGCATACTGTACCTCAATTTTAGATTATGTTTTACGTATTGAAACTGATGGAGATATTCTAATTATCTTTATACTTGAGCAATTGGAATCATATCGATTCCATTCCTGGTTTAATTTTGTTTATCTACTTGAGATGTTATGTTTGAATTGGATTTCGAGGCTACCTTTTGGTGTTCTCTAAGATAACATATGAAATTGCCTAATTTTCTTTTATGCTGTTTAATATTATTTTTTTCTCCAGCATCAGCTATGTTCAACAGTGAGATCTGAATCTGTTTCTCCACAGGAACTCTTTTCATGACTCACTGAAGCTGATCGGCTCCACCCAGCATCAAGCCAATGCAGTTGGCATGGGGACATACGAGACAGTACAACACTTCAACGATATCAAAGAACATCTCCATGTGGTCAAGAGAAACATTGAACATCTTATCACACGCAACGGGGTTTGTTAATAACTGTTTCATGACGTATTGAAAACCTATGTAAAAAACGCATCATGGCAAGTCTCAAGTCTTTTGGTGATTATCATTTTATTGTTAGATTCCTCCTCAATTAATTTACATTGACCCTGAGGTTTACTTATATGCGCTTCTAGTCATTGAAAACGTATATACAGACTGAATAAACAATATGTATTCAATGTTGACTTACAGTTATAATATGAACAAAGTTTATATTATATAATCACAGAGTCATGTTTGTGGCTCAAAACATAAGGGCTAACAATACTTTTGAAATGTTTGTTTTGCAGAAAAATCATACTGCTTAGTAAAAAAGTATATACCTCCCCTTTCTACTGGAGACCACTATAGGATTTATTGTTTATGTAGTTTTTTGTGTGCGTTCACTTTCATGAAGCTCAATTTCATGAAGGGTTCCAATATTGGTTGAGTTGTCTCTATATACAATGGGTGGCAAGCATATAAGATTGGGTAAGACATGAGTATATCTAGGGCTGCGCAATATGGCAAAAATAGTTATTACAGTATTTTCTTATTATTTGATATTGATTAACATCACAATTTACACAGCGCTCTTTGCTGTCTTTTATTACAAGGAGCACATAAGCTCCTGTGTTTAAAAATAGGCTGTTCCTATCTAGTCTATTGGGCGCTGTGGCACCAACTCGTCTTCAGATTGTGTTCTAATTCAAAACAAAATCGTGGGGCTGTGGTTGTCTTCATTTTACTTTCTCAGTAAAACTACAGTCTTTAAGTAATGATTGGCTGTCGTTTCTATTTGCATATTCAAACTGTTAAGCTTTTCATAGACGTCTTGCATTACAGAAATACTAAAGTCATCTGTAAATCAGGGTCCAAAATTAACTTTTTGGCCTACCAGCCAAGGTGGCTGGTAGATGAAAATATTTACCAGACAGATTATTTACCAGCCTAAGAAATACATTGCTTTTTACTATCGCAATTTGCTATTAGTAGTATTTAGCATGTCATCTTGGTCTCGTATACGATTCTCAATCAATCAAGTAGGGTGCAGCTATAATAGTAATAACATTCACATGAATTCAAACGGTTTCAACACTCTAGTGCAGGGGTCTTTAAATCTGTAGCTCGAAGCCAGTTCCACTTCATTTTTTCATTACTACTCCCTAATTAGAGTCTTATTTAGACCTGAGATACCAGGTGGGTGCAATTAATGATGAGGTAGAACAGAAAACCAGCAGGCTCTGGACCTCGTGGGGTAGGATTTAAAGACCCCTGCTCTAGGGTAACACATTATAATTAATAAATGCCATGGTATTTACCTTTTTAATGCAAGATGTATTAAAATAAATGTAATACACTGATCAGCCATAACCACCTGTCACATATTGTGAAGGTTCCCGGTTTGCCACCAGTACAGCCCTGACCCGTTGAGGCATGGACTCCACTAAGACCATCACAATTTGGCCCTTGTCAAAGTCACTCAGATCCGCTTGCCCATTTTACTGCTTCTAACACATCAACTTTGAGGACAATATGTTCACTTGTTGCCTAATATATCCCTTCGCTGACAGGTGCCATGATGACGAGATAAACAATGTACATGTCGTTTCTGTAGGTATTTCCCACATCCAGCTTTTCACAACAAAAATAGATGATCGATTAACAAAAAAAATCTTAACTTTAGAAGTAGAGGGAAAATAGTAGTAAGATTATATAAGAATGATGCTTCAATTTGTTTTTATCAAATTTTCTTAGAACCCCAGTGAAAAGCAAGTGATGAAATGTCCTGACCCCCCTCCGGTGCCTTCTTGTCTGGGTACCACTCACTTTCTGGTCTTTGTGGTGATCCAGTCAGTCCTGTTTTTCACCTACATCATGTACAAGTAAGAGCAATATCAGGTTTTCACTTTTTGATTTTTTTATAATTCAAAACCATCGTAAAGCTTTTTATTGTTTTAGTTGTAATTGATTTTTTTATGTCTCCTCTCTATAGAAGTCAGCAAGAAGCAGCAGCAAAGAAATTCTTTTGATGAAATGCCATTTTTGATTTCTTGATGTGTAAATGAAGGGACTGTTCATTTTGCTTGTTTTTGGTTTGTTTTAGTTATTTCTTTTTTTTTCAAATTGTAAATTATTCTATTTGACAATGTTATGTTTGTTTGAGAAGTTTCTTTTTTAATTTCTTATTTTTAATTGGATCTGATACTATGTACAGGGTATGTGAACTAATGCTCCAGTGGGTAACTTTATAAAGTTTTACTTGTCCAAATATGATGTAGTATATTCTATACAGTATTTTGCCAATTCAATAGATTATTTTGACTGGTTTTTGGCAAGTGCCCACTTTCAGAAAACAAGCAAACTGCTTTCTGCCAATTTACATTGTCTGGAAGACTGTGGATTTATGAAATGTTTAATTTTTTATTAATTATGTACTATTGTTGGAAAAAAACAGTGTCTCCTTGAATAATTGAAACATGCCAAAAAACTGACTTTTTTTCTCAAGAAATGTACGTAAACAAAAATCCAACTGAAACATCACCGCTTGTTTCTTGTTTACTAATGACATTTGTTTGCATCTTGCTGCTCAAACTAAAGTATACACAATTAGCTATATCTCACAACACGGCTGCATGACTATCATACGTCAAGGATGAAAGCATGCTACATGTTGTAACATGAAATGAGAGAACTTGAGCAGTACCATGGGTAAATGTTTGGGGACTGTACTCTTAACAGTGCTTCACACCTTCACTTTCTTTGACTTCACAAGTGTTTCATTTGTTTTATAAATATAGCAGTGGAGAGTAGGTGGGTGATTTGCTGAGGATGGTGCTTATGGGATCATACTATTTTTGAAAAATATCCATATTGTTTTTTAATTACCGTAATATCTGAAGGTGGACCTGTTGTAATGCCTATCATTAGACATCTCCTTACAAAGTCGTTGAGTTCAACCCCATCACAGACAACTTGGACCCAGTGTGAATATTATTTTAAAAGATATTCAAGTAAATCCTTGTAGAACATTAGTAATCTGATGTCCTTTGTTTAAGATCCCCTATTCTAAGCCATATTTTTTATTACAAATTTTATAATCAAATCAGGTCATGAGAACTTAATGGAACGCACAATATTTCAATATGCCATTTATTTCACAGGCAAATAAATCATAACAAACAGTTAAATGGGAATTTAATTGCATTGAAGTGGACTGTGGGCAACATATTTTGTAATTGTCATAAGCAAATCACTTAAATGAAGTACATGAAATATTAACATACATTTTACATAAAATCAACGATGTCAAGGGTAAAATAATCAATTGAGTGGATCTGTCCATATGGTCAGCAGTAAAACAAATCCTTATGTACCGCATAGGCTACTGTAAAGAAAATACCATGCTGGAATCTCATTTTCATTAAAACTAGTGCACAACTCTGAGAGGACTAGGCCAACCCCAGAAAAACAACCTTATAGCATTACCCCTTCTCCACCAAACTTTACAGTTGGCACGATGCAGTCAGGCAGGAAATGTTTTGGCATTTGCCAAACCCAGGCTTGTCCATCGGACTGCCAGATAGAGAAGCATGATTTGTTACTCTGTTACAGAACGTGTTTCCACTGCTCCAGAGTCCAGTGGCGCTGTGCTATACACCACTCCATCCGATTGGCACTTTGCCTGGTGATTTTTGGCTTGCATGCAGCTGCTCGACCATGGAAAACCGTGCCATGAATCTCCCGATGGTAATGGCAGAGGAGGTTTGGAACTGTAGTTATTGAGTCAGCAAAGCATGGGCAAATTTACGCTTTATACCTGTCACACAAACATCCAAATAAAATAATTTCAATACTAACCCAAATACAAAACAAATACAAATTAACATATTTACCTGATCTTTAAGACCCAGATTTGGTTTGCTCTGCAAATTGATTATTAGGACTTTGTAAATTTTGAACAAAGCTTTTGATTTTGTTAGCATCTCTCCACAACTTGCACTTTTTTTGCTGTTTAGCTCTGTTACTCAGATCCCTGACACTTTTCTTTTTCCTAGTGGTCCCTTTGCCACCTCTCCTGCTCACTCCTGAGATATTTTTCTTTTCTTTCTTGGTCTGCATTTGTTCTTGCTCTGTACGCTCTTTGAATCTCGCTGCTGTTTTTGCCATTGTGATGTCTGAAAATATTTACGTTTTTGGCTAATAGTAGCCAATAAGGCGTGCGTAACACTCCACATTAGGATAGCACCATACAACCGTTAGGACTCATCAAATTGTAATATTTTGCAATATTATTATTATTGTTTTCCTAAACAATTGTTTACTGTAATTTATTCATATAACAAGGTTGAAAAGTTGAACCTGACAATCTAAATCTGACGATAAAAACTATGAAATATAAGTTCAAAAGACACTGATACTTGCCTCGTTGCAGCATGTTCTTCGAAAAAAGAAGTGTATAAAGAAATTTCTGAATTCACAGGGACTGATCCGTTATTTGGATTGTGGGAAAATTGTATGGTGTGACGGGGTTGAAAATAAACTAAGGGATGTGTGTCAATATGACGCGTGTCAATATTGCAATTTGAAAGATAATTCATGCATTTAAGATTTTAATTTTGTAAAAGACAAAAGTAGACAAACATATTAGATTACATACAGTGCGCAGAACAAATATTTGATACACTGCCAATTTTGCAGGTTTTCCTACTTACAAAGCATGAAGAGGTCTGTAATTTTTGTCATAAGTGCACTTCAACTGTGAGAGACGGAATCTAAAACAAAAATCCAGAAAATCACATTGTATGATTTTTAAGTAATTAATATGCATTATAATGCAAATACACCTTGTTCTTTAAGATGCAATTTTTGGGATTCTTTTAATTGAGACACTTTGTTGCGTGAATCCACCTGGTAACACCTTGCTTGTAGCATGGTGAGTTGTCATTAATGTTTTTACTATGCATGAATGGTGTTGTCAGTTACATTATCGCAAAAACATTCTACTAATGGGGTTGAAGGTGCACGCCGCTGGTGCAACAAACACAGACATTTGTTTTAGATGGGGTCAAATGTAATGGTCTTCAGGGATATCAACATGTCCAGTAAGGAAGCATAAGCAATTGTGAATCAATGCCATCAGTTTTGGTAAACCGGAGCGGCAACAGCAAGACAACACAAAAAAGGGAATGGTTTTCTTGGTGGTGGCCACAGACAATTGCTCTCTCCTTATTCTTCCTGACTGATTCTACTCTGGTTTAGCTACTGGCAGCATGCGTTGGTACCTGAAGCCCATACAGGTTGCACAGGTAGTCATGCTCCTCCAGGATAGCACATCCTTGTGTCTTCCAGTACAGTAAATGTCAGGAACAGACTCCATGAGGTGCTCATAGCCCAGCACCGTGCAGCTTGATTGCTATTTGCCTGAGATCACCTGAATTGGCAGGTCCTCCACTGGCGATCCGTTCTCTTTACAGGTGTGAGCAGGTTCACACTGAGCACGTGACAGATGTGAGCGTCTGGAGGCAACATGGTAAAAATGCTGCCTGCAACATCCTGACTAAGAAGCGTGGTGGGAGCCTCATGCTAATTGGATGCTTTTCAGAGGCAGGGACTGGCAGACTGATCAGGATTGAGGGAACGATGAATGGAGCAAAACTCTAAGGCCCTTGAAGAAAACTTCCTCCACATGTCTGTAAATGTCCTTGAGGGAACTTGACCGACACTGAACATCTGTGAGGGGACCTGAAGATCGCAGTTCACCGATGATGTCCATCCAATCTGGCAGCGCTTGAGATTATATTAAGTAAAGAAGTCGGTAAAGACATAGTGCTCTCTTGCTATTAAGATGTTTGAATTATTTTAGGTGGTTATGGGTAGCCTAGTCTATGATCAGCTAGTTGATAGATGAGAAGGTTGGATCACAGCAGATTTTATGTTTCTGCCATCAACAGTTGCATCATCAATAAAAACAAGTGAGCCTAGCAATTTCTTGTTCATTAAAATAACGTCAAATTGATCAGAATTTCATTGCAGATATTGTTAATGTTGTAAATCACAACAGCTGGAAACTATATTTTTTTATGGAATATCTGCATTGGTGTACAGAAGCCCATTAACAACAATCATCAATCATGTTTGTGTTTGTGTTTGAAAATCCAAGTTTATAATTTTAAAAAGCTAGGGGTGAGAGGTTGTGGGTTTCTATTACAGGCTATTCATGTGAGAACAACTCCGAGATGCTGGCCTTCTAAGCCGAGTTTTAAAGACAAAGCCATATTGCAGACTGGCCAATCCAAAGAAAATATTAAATATTGTGAAAACAAGAGAAACACACAGGAGAATTGGAAAAAAGTGTTATGGACAGCCACATTTGGGAAAGAATATGCTATATTTCCTATAAAAATTATTGTAATCTGCGATTTCATGTAAAAAGGCAATTTATAAGTGACGCTAAACTTTTGTCTAATTGTAGTGTATACACAAACACACATGCATACATTGATACCCTAAAAACTTAAACTTAAATAGTTTTGAGGGTATCTTTAAAGTATCTGACATCTTGCTTAACTTACCATGAACTGGAGATGTGGAAGTGTTAAACATTGTAAAATAAATTATATCAGATAATTCACCTAAATTGCACAATGACAAAGATGTTTCCTGATTGGGTTAGGGTTAGGCCTGATTGCAGTCATTACATTTGCCTCTGGTGCAGGTATTTCTTCACACAGTTTTTTCTTAGATCCATGCTAAAAATGACAAAGATTATTAGCCATGCTGTCTTTTCATTTATCCATACAGTTAGTAGTTGCTCCTTAGAATGCCCCTGGGAGAACATGAGGGGGTTATGTGAAAAGTCTTCACAGCATTAAGATTCAGGTGTCGTTGAATTGTATTTGTTCTGACATGTATGCTAGCCTACACTGTTTGGCTTTCAAACTGCTTATATTCAAGACAGTTAACAACATATAAGGTGGTAGTATGTTAAAATGGCCTGGAATCCCTTGTCTGGTGTCCAGTATGGGGGTTAGGTGGCCCAGGTTAGTGCATGATGACATATTTTAATAGTATCCCCAACTGTACATAAGATAGCCATGTGAACTACATAGAAATACGTTAAAACTAAGTAGCATGCAGCTTATAATATGGTTTGTAGCTGTTATAAAGAAATTAGGTAAGGATGCTCAAGGATATAATGCAGGTTTTTTACCTAAGGTTTGTGTTCTTTCTAGAAGGACAGTTTTCCTACATTGGAGTATATACATTTTCATAACATGCCTGCTCCAAGGCATCTTAATTGTTTATAAATGAATGCTATTTGGACTGTCTTTAGGATTCAGCTGAGAACACAGTAAATGACATGACCCTTGTAAACAGAATGTCCCTCTCTATGGTATTTCAATCTAGTACATTATTATTATTATTATTACAATGTCACATTCACGTACCAACAACAATGGCAGAATGATTGGATGAGGAAAGCACAGGGAATTCCATGGTGTCTTAAATTGTTACATTTTCCCTTTTTGTGCTCTATGTATATTATAACAAATGTTGCGAGTTCTTATAATCAACCTTTTGTCTTCCATCCCATATCACCCTTCTTTCACATCCAAGAAAGCCCATTTAGCTGCATCTCTGCCAAAGCACAAAAAAGCAATAGAAAACAAACATAATACAGTTAAGTTCCTCCTTACATCCTAATGATAAAGTATATTAGTATGATGAAATGTTACAAAATGTTTGTAAAGGATAGAAAAAGGTGCATTGTTCTTTTAATGGTTTCCAGAGCTGTATATGTTTACAGTACCTGTAAATTTTTAGCCATGTAACAATACTTAATATTAGTATCAAAAGTTGTGTGTTGGCCAACTTCTGAGACTGTAATTAAAGACTGACATTTTCTAAGAATGATGCGGCTAAAGTGTAAACTTTACAGAATTGTTCTGACTTTAGTTACTTCCCTTAAATCCATGTAGAACGATAGAGGAAGGAAAGAGAACAAGTGCACAGGGCAGAAGAATAGAGGAATGGCAGACAGGCATAGCTGAGCTCTACAATAACAGTAGAATGCAGGCAGTGGATTGGCAGTAGAGTCTTTTATTAACTTTGAAAGCCTGTCAGTAGTGCCAGATCATTGGGGTTTGCACTTTTTGGATTAAATTTGGTTCCATCGTGCCAGGATAAGCACAATCAAAAAGATTACATAACTGGACTTTTCAAACACTAGTTGAACCCAGATCGGCTAGATAAAAAAACATATAATCCCTCCTGTTCCCCCTAGAGTCCTCTGTTCAGGCAGGGTATAAATGGAACTCTCTGAGAGATACGTCACATGGGATTGGCCAACCCTTTTTAGGTAATGGGATTAACAAGCAGTGGGCGGAGAGATGCAACATATGTGATTAAAGCACCAACCGACTGACGGGGGAACAAGAATATTTTGAGATCTTGAAATCCCCAAATTTTACCGTGCCCTCTTCATTGTAGTGTTCACCAATACTGCCATCAACTGATTGTGCCTCATAGTCAAAAGGAATGCATAAAGTTGTGTTTTGTTAAAAAAATCTAACGAGCGTAGCTACAAGGCCATCTGCCTCTTAGTAGCAGGAGACTGTGGTGAGGTTTAATCCAGATTACGACCAGCCATAAAAAAAAACAGAGAAAAGAATTGGCGTCTGTTCATAGCCAGCAGTGCGTCCTCCATTAAGCATCCAGGCACCAGGACAAGTTAGTTTGCCGTATACGATCCCATTGGATTTAACCAACCGATAGAAATCCCACCCCAAGAAAGCAACTAGTCTTATAAAGAATAATATAATATCTGTATATTTAAGTCTTGAAGATCGCAATAAGGCAGTAAAATGTTCCTAATCAAGACAATGATGCCTAACCCGCTGGCTGGTTTGAATCCTATGGGTGGAGGAGAGGCGGAAGCGGAGGCGGCCCCTGCCGACCCGGCCAAAGCCGCAGGGATGACTCGCGAGGAGTATGAGGAGTATCAGAAACAGTTGGTGGAGGAGAAGTAAGTAAACCGACCTGTCGCCGGATTCCATTTTGTTTTGCTGTTGTTATTAGATTGTGGAAAGCAGAGAAAATGGTTACAAGAACCACATCTTCACACAAATGACTTCCATTATTTTGTTAAAAAATGGTTCCTAAATATATTTATATTTAGTATACTTTTACTTCTTTGTTATTACACTGTCATTCAAAATTAAAAACACCAACCACCGCCACCATTATGCAATTTATATTTTTTTTATTGACTAACTTGTATCACATCAACAATGCTGTTGTTTTATATATATATATATGTAGAGAGAGAGAGAGAGAGAGAGCGAGAGAGAGAGAGAGGGAGACACAACCCAGAGCTACAGTATTTTAGACCCTACAAGGAATTTAAAATGGCTGCTGACTTTTACCCATTATGATTTGCTATAGCAGTGTAAGAAAAATAATACATCTTCGGTTATCAGCCAGTAAATTCCACAGTTCGCAGACAGAGAATTGTATGTTCTGCACCAAATTCAGTTTTAGTTATGTAAAACAACTGGTAATAAATCAAAGTTAAATTTTTGGGATGTTTAGTATTTCTTTTCTAAACAAAAAAACAAACATTAACTTTGATAAAATGTAATTTAATAAAACAGAAACCTAAGATCAATACATGGAATGTTTTAGAATATATCTGCATCATACAGGTTAAACCTTCTTAATAAACTAAGTTCATTATTTATTTTTTTAGATCATGTTACACAGTAGGCCAGAGAAAATTACATAATCTATTAGACGTGATAAAAATATTTTAGTAATATTCTAGTACTCAACTTCAGTTAAATACAGCGACTCTGCATTTGAGATTACTGTCTGTCTGCCAATTTGAATTGTTATGTAAAATGTTATGGCTGCAGCTCAGTATATGGGGGGAAAAGTAACAATCAACAGAAGATTGTACATTTGGGAAACAAAATGTAGAATATCTGTTGCTTAACAATGTTATTTTACTCTGATATAATATACTCCTGATGAATGCAAAACAAGATTGCGTAACAAGATTAGCCCTTTCTTCCATGATATAGGTTACTAATTCTACTGTAATATAGAGGAAATTCCCTCACACATATAAAATGCACGCATATTCAATTAATGAAAAGATGGAGTATGATGCTGTTAAAATACATAACAACACTTGCCATGATAATATATTGAGCAACTAGAACCCTTATTTGAATCTAATACAAATATGAAGGACACTGCTTTACCCTTTGATATTCTGTGACGATGGAGGTTTTTAACTAATCTTGGAGCGGTGTAGAATGAAATATCTCTGGTTGCTGATCCTGGTCTCTGGTTGCTGATCCTTAGAATATTTCAAACAAATAATGTTTGGCTGGGGTGAGGGAAAGCCGATCGTAGATCTATACCGCTAGGATAATTCATCCCTCAGCACTTGGACAATACACCTTGACTGGTCTTAGTTATTATGACCAGTCTCTATAGAGAAAAAGCTGTGTTAGGGGTTATACTTTAACTGTGTTGGGACCTTCAGTATATTACACAGCGAGATACAACAGAATTGGAACATATTGATTTCAACATATTATATACGGTTCATACATTTTTTAATGAAAACACCTATTTTGAGTCTTGGAAGAGATTGCTAGCAATTAGCTAAAAGTGCACAATTTACATCTACTAACATGGGGTAAAGTTTGCATTGGCTTGTTGGCGCCACTTTGAGAAATTAGCCTCACAACTTAATTTAACTCACCAAGTGGCCTGCTAACAGAGACAAATAACATGAAACAATGAATGCAATGAAACCTTCCACAAAACTGTAGGAGGAGTTAGGGTGGCTATAATAGTAAATAAATAAATAAATGTATATATATATATATATATATATATATGAGATTACATAAAGTGGAGAGCTCCCCCACTTAATAAATAAATATATACATGAGACTACATAAAATGGGGGGCTCCCCACTTAATAAATAAATATATACATGAGACTACATAAAATGGGGGACTCCCCCACTTAATTAAAGCAGGCAGTCTAGAATTTCAATATGTTTAGACTAAGGATGCAGCAATAAGGCAAAGAAAATCAGGCGAAACGGAGGAAAATCTGTCAAGAAACGTGACATCTATTCAGGAAGAATATATAATGCTTGATGAGAGCATCTAAAATTAAATATGTTAACATGGCACACATATTGGTAATACAATCAAAATAGGCAGTAGGCATGTAGTGTTGAACAGGGTAGGATATTAACACCGACTACCAGTGCTGGCCCTAGCCTTTTTATTTGGAGGCCCCTCTCTCTTAATGGTCCGAGGTTCACTAGCTGCCCGGGGCCCCCTGCCAGTCGGGGGTCCCAACTGGACCCTTATGTTGCTTATGCCTAGAGCTGGCCCTGCCCGCTACCCACCAAAGGCAGATAGTGTTTTGCTTTTGCCCATTGCTCAGCCAAAACTACCCGACATACTCAAAAGAAATCACACAATAAAAAAACAGACATAGCACCGATTCCAATAATAAATATGTTTTAAAGATCACATTATTATATTTAATTTGACACCACATTCATGTAACTATGAATAACATCATTTGTTTCCTCCCATTGAATAGACACAATATAAAATACATTCATTAAAATGACATTTGATCTTCTCATATTTTTTTTATTTCCTGATATTTACACAAATATTATTGTTAAAGAAACACGGCGGTTCATGACCAATACAGTAAGTTAAAAAAGGCCTTTGATGGTCTTTATAGGTTTTAATCAATTCTGCAAAATAAGAATTACATTCTTTTTCTAGAAGGTCACCAGAAATTCTGAGAGTGTAGGGTCGACACTACAATTTCCTTAGAAATAAAGATGGCACAAAAACAGGAAAGGGAATGTAATGGTCCATATTCTAATAACAAAACACTGATGACTTGAGCTGGCATTGCAAAATCATATTTGTCAATATTCAGTGACATTTTGAATCTATCACAGCAGTTGTCGTACATCAACTAATCTAATTTCAAAACCACAATCCCAGCATCAAACATTTGTAAATATAAAGAAATCTCTGATGAAAGCTATCACATTCGTCAATGTCATAAGACTACAGACAGTGCAAATGTAAGCCAATATTAGTAGACAACAACTACTGCTTCGGCTGTATATTAGACAGATGCAAATGTTGTCATTAGCTAGCAAAGTGAGTCAATACTAACTAACGATGCTAACGTTAGCCTGCTGAAAATCAGTGGACAATCTTCAGTCTTAATAGCTAGATACTGTCATAATGCATCTTACTTTTGCTTTTAGATCTTAATACTAGAAGTCATCATTGGAACAAAAGAAGATAAAGCTCCTTATCTTGATTTTAATCAATAATGTATTCTCTCTTTTTTTCAGGATGGAGAGAGATGCCGACTTCTTACACAAGAAGGCAGAGAGAGCAACTTTGCGTGTGTGTCTAAGAGATAAGTACAGGCTTCCAAAGGTGAGCACTCATTACTGGATTATTAAGTAAAACCAGTAAAAATAAAGTAAAGTAGTCAAAGAGTAAACAAATTAATTGCTAATAACTGATCAGGTGCAGTGTTCTCGCTTGGAGGAGACGGATATGTAGACGAACAGTTACCTACATTTAATGAATTGAAGTTGTCTCAAACCACAGCCCTGGTGAACACTTGAAAGTTAATTTTTTTACATAATAGATTAGAGACTGTTTATCTTTATCTGCTCCCTTAATGCTTGACCGTTAACCTTAGATAATGCAGCGGGAGCTTTTCACAAACAGATTAGGGTGTAGGCAAGATGTTCCATAAACAACCAGAATACTTTTTGCAGTGTCCCATATTGCCCAGAGGGCTTCAAAAGAAGTCAGAAGAAATCTAGCAAGGTGCTCCTTTAGAGAGGGAAGACAATGTAGACCTATGTTGACAGACCACATCTACAGTAGGTTAGATACTGAACACCGGTTTGGATCTATTGTAAACAGCGAAATAAGGAAGTGATTGTTTATCACCAATGTACTAAGGTACAGTTGGATGTTATCCTGAAAGATAAGGTTATTTGTGTATTCTTGTTTAGCTATATTAATGCAATTTATACTAATATAAAAGTAAAATATTGACACTGTTAACTGATCAAGTATTGATTATTTTCAAGTACTGAATAGCAATTATCCTGATGGTGGCAACATACGTATTTTAGTTCCAAATATATTCTTGCTAACTTTTACATGCACCACAACTTAAAACAGTAGAAAAAGTTCAGAACTATATCATAAATAGAAAAGCGGTTCAGGTGTCTTTCTTGCATGTTAATTTAAAAACCAATGTTTTGGTATGTATGTATAGTTGACAACCAAAAACAAAAGTGACTTTCAAATCGATTAAAGGCATTGTTGGTAAAATGTTCTTACTTGATGACATTCTATTTAATGAAATGAAATGATTCAATTTTTATAATTAACATAATTAGGCAGGTGAGAGATTGAAATATTTTGGACGTAGAATGCTTGTGTTACTAGGTCGGTCAGTAAGCAGGCCGACCAAAGAGTTGGGTGGTTGGTAGCCTGCGTTTGTTGGTCCTTTCTCTACAAACTAGCTGGATGAAAACAGAGACAGAATTTGTTAGTAAGTTATAATGCTGTGATGCAGATCAAGCTGAAGAGTGGAGTGTAGCTGTAGCAGGATACATCTCTCTTGCTGGCTGATCTGATGTCTGTGTGGGCCTCTACATAGACAGGATGTTTGTGTCTTTATTAGTCCCTAAAGAGCAAGCCGGAGACTGTATGTGCTTTCTTTCCTACTTGCTTTTCTGCTTAGTCTGTATTGGTTTTTAAGTAAAAGTAGGAGTTTCCCTAGCTGACAATGTCTGACTAGGTAACCTAACATATCTAGTGTTTCATTTACAGACCAGAGTGCAAACATGGAAAAAATGGCTACAGTAGACCATACACCAGCTAATTTGACATATTTGAATGTTTATATCTGTTTCTATCTCTAATAGAGTGAGCAGGATGAAAACATGCTTGCCATGGCCGGAGATGATGTAGATGTACCCGAGGAGCTGCTCAAGATGGTGGACGAGGATGCTACTGAGGAGGAAGACAAGGACTCCATCTTGGGTGGCATTCAGAATCTCCAGAACATGGACATGGACCAGCTAAAGGAAAAGGCCTCAGCCACAGTGACAGAGATTAAAGCCAAGGCAGAAGAGAAATGCTCCATCATGTAAATAAATAAGATGGATGATTTCAGTCAATTGATAAACGATGAGTCCTACCTTCCTTATAAGTAAAAAAAAGGTAATGTTCCAAAGTCCTGTTTATGTATTAAGGTCAGGTGTGGTGAAAAGTTGTCTTAAGTGGAAGGTTCCACTTTAAAGAAGAACTGGGTTTAAAATGTGTATTTTAGATCTTTTATTCTGCTTTAATTGTCATGATTAAGACTTTTCTGTGAATACTTTTACCTTGGTTCTATTGGTTCCATTACACCAGGCATTGCTCAGCCAAGCAGAGCTGAAAGAAAACCAATACAATTTGAAACCACCTTCTCTCCACCCCCCAATACATGATTACAGCTGTGAAAATTCCCTGGAGATGTATGCCCAATGGCAGAGGGTCTTGTTGAAAACTCACTTCCTAAACAACCTGTTGTGCGAATGGTCTGTTTTGATGTAATCCCCTTAATTAGCAGTACATAAACAATGGGTGTGGATAATTTAAGATTTTCTTGCTTCCCCGTCTCTCCTCTTGTGTTGATATTCTCGGTATTTCATCCTGATTCATTAAAACAATTCCATTTTTTGAAGAACTAATAGTAACGTGGACATGTTTCCTACATAAATGCAACTGGCCGCAAAGTGGGCAATTTAAAATGCATTCTCTTGCGTATACCCTCTTCTACACCTACAGTTCAACAACTTTGAAAATTACCCCCATATTAATTCAAAACAACATGCATAAACCAAGCGAAGAGGAGATGAATACTTGCAGTTTTGCACAAATCATCATTTAAATTAAAGGTGTAGTTCATTCACTTAGACACTTACCCTTAATGAGGATTCTGGATTGAATTATATAAATATATATTAACTGTAAATGTCTATTGTGCAGTTAGGATTATATATATTTATGCAGACCTCATTGACTAATAAAATGTATGTCTTGTATAAATGCATTTACTATTTCTCATTATTTCTGTTTTATATTAGTTCCCATATATGTAGCACTCTATTTACAAATGCATATATTTCTAACAAGTTGAATGAAACCCATTTTGGACCACAAACATTCAGAATATATATATTCTATTCATTTGAGATTTTTTGCAACTGTTGCTGCATTGGTAAGGTAGGGTCGAAATAAAGAAAAATGTGTTGTGAATTTCACATGAGACCAATGTGCAAAATTCACTGGATTGGAAATGGGTTTGTAAAAGATTAGCTACTAATAGGATCAAGGTTGCCAAGGAGGTTGTCTTATCTCACCATGCAACTACATACAGTAGTGTGCAAAAGTCTTAGGCCACATGACAACATTGTTTGTCAAACATACTGTTTATCTGTATTTATTTGCTCACAAAAACCCTATAAATAAACGTCAGTACAATAAAAAGTAAAATTTATTGTGGCATTGATTGGTCAAGTGTTCTGGACCAGTGCCTGCGACACGTGCACTGCACCAGTTTTTGAGTATGGTCCACTGTTCTTTCAGTAACACCACTCCCCTCTATCTTTCCGCACTTTCCTATCAAAATAAGGCAGAACAAAATCCTCTGGAGAAATTTACAAACTTTCTTGGAAGGTAATTGATATCATGAAAGATGGCTAGATACCTTATAAGACATCAATTACTTTTTGGACAACATATGGACTTCTTCCTTTTTGTCATTGTATTTCTCCTTATTTGTATTTGGTATAAATGTTATATAGGGTTTCAAAGCAAGTTAACACTAACTGCTCAAATAACTACCTTTGCACCATTTTCTCAGTGCACTAAGACTTTTAAACAGTACTGTATGGTAGCCAGCAACTAGTAAGGAATATGCAACATGTCAAGTTTATTCTGGGAAGGTTGAGTCATATTTTGCTGTATTTAAAAGTCACAAAAGTTATGTTTTCAATATATTTTGACGCCATTTTCAATATATTTTGACGCCATCGAAAAAGCCTCAAAGATGAGATTATTAATTACATGTATTAAATAATTTGCAGTGTGCCATGGATGACTGTTAATCCACTAGCAATCAGTATGTGAATATCTTTGCCATTGAAATAGTTTTGTTTCTATTAATAAAGTGAAATATTGAAGCACCGGTACTACATGTCAGACCTGTTCTACATAATGTTTTTGTCAAGGTCAAAAGGTATTGAGGCACACAAAGATTGAGCACCTGAGGTGGGAACAATAGAGTTATTGATAATGTTTCATTTTGTTGTTAGATTCAAATTAAATAAATGTAATTAATTCACTAAATTGACTGCTCCTAGCCCTGGATATTGTCATTTATCCAGCAGACTATTGATATGCTAATCAATTAATAGTTTAAGAACGTTTTTACAATATATTTATCCCACTCCATTAATATACACTGAGAGATTTTTGTTAAATGAATCGTTATTGCCAGGTTATATACAGCTCTGCTTATATGTGCCGTTCCTACTGCACCAATGATCACCTCTTTGGCAAACACAGGATAATGTCACCTTCTGCAATTAGGTAAAGCTAAATAGTTTTAAGGGTTTTACTTCTTTCGGGTAAAAAAAACCCCAACAACTAATCTCCTTAAGCAGCGTGTGGGCCAGGGATTACCAAACTGCTGTCAATCTTTGTTTAGTGTTAATTACACATATCCCTCACAATATTGAGGAAGTTAAGACATTTTCCCAATTATTTGCACCTCAATGGCATGTCCATTGGCCCACTGGGCCACACAAGGGCTTGTGTGGTTAACCTCAATGTAATAAGGTGATGTACTGCTTAGGCCTAAAGATATAACAATGTAATGATGTGAACTATGACATATCAAGTGGTTAGTTAATGGAGCAGAAGCCATAGTAGCGTTCTTGTTCACACATAATAGGATATAACAGGCTTAGAAGCCCACTCAACTCATTCAACACATTCAACAAAACTTGAAGTAGGTCCAATTATCAAGATAACTGGCTGATGTCCACATTGGAGAACAGCTATAGCTGTTTTTAGCTTCGACTAATCACATATTGTGTTTTCATTGCTTAGTTTATCTAATTGCTTATAACCAACAATAATAGTTTCTGAATGTTTTGTAGACTGTTCACCCTTAACAAAAAGACCAATAATGTCTAAACAAAATCTTTGAAAAATCTAGAATAAAGAATTTAAATTTAATATTTTTCATGTGCATGTCCAATAAGCCAGAACATGCAAATAAAAAAGATCAATTACTATTCAACAGTAATAAGTATTTTCAACATGAAAAGGCACTTGTATTTTGTAAAATTATAACTCTCAACTAAATATGTGTTGCTTGTTGTGATAGTAATGTTTTAACCCTTTGATTAAGATACCAGTCAAATGTTAATCTGAGATCTTGCAATCTGTGTCCTTACTGAAAATCTTGTAATTATGATTTTGTTCTCTGACTACCTTAAGCCATAATCTCCAAACCATTCCTTTTTCAGGGCATGAGCTTGTTTGTGTCCTGAATGGCAAACTATCCCCTGAATAGTGTACTACTTTTGAACAAATACGTTTGGGCCCATACTAAAACATTTTAGATGATATCCAAAATAGGGTGCCATTTGGCACGCCATCCAGTGACATCTGGAGATGGTGGGAAAGATGGTTTTAAGATTTATGTAAGGCAGTTTATAAACACTGACTGACGAGGCAGTTTATAAACACTGACTGACTGACAGGCATGACTGAAGACTTGGGGAGGAGTTAGCAAAGCCTAGCCCAGCATTGGCTCAGTGTAGACTTTGTAGATACCCCTAAACCCAGTACTTAGGCAAACTGAAAATGACATCCCCCTTTTGACGTGTGGTGGTCGGGAGGTGGGGGCTGTCACATGGACGGAAGGTCTTACCAGGGGTGACTACTTTATAAACCACATAAAACACTGGCTCTTCTTTACAACAAGACCACTATGGAGTGCCAGCTACCCAGCAAACAACAGCCTCTACTACTGCCTTGAAATGGATGGCAAACCTTCTTTTCACAATTACCATAGATAATTCGACACTGGAATTGTTTCTTTCATTTCAAATTTTTTTTATCAACATACTTTTGTTGTCAATATAATTTTCTTCTGATTGAACATTTCTATATCTGTGTCAATTTTGTTTGATATCATTTTATATTGCAAATGTGGCTTCTTGGTTCAACTCCCGAAGTCATGGAAGAGCGCCTGTCACCTTCTGCACGTTTTGTCCGAAGTCCAGGGAATAACCACAATCTAGCAGCAGCGAGGGTTCACAGTATTGAAGCAATTTTGGGATATAAAGACGAAAACATTTGTCATCAATCTGTCTCCTACAAGGGATCGACAAAACTCACTGATAGGAGAGGCAGCGGAATTATATCACCCTTAAAGAAAGAAGCCAACCCACAACATTTTGAGAGTAAGTGATACGGGCAATATACGTGATTTAGAACTTGATCAACCTTGACAGATTTGAAATGCTACCATGCTAGAATCCTTTTCGACCGCAGAGTAAACCTGTCAAATAACCAAATAGGCATTAAAATAGCGTCATACGTTTAACCTATAGACTGTATTATGTTGTATGGTTTGCAGGTGTTTGCTGCACCAGTTCTGGGGCCTCTGCCAGTCCTGATTTACCTGACGGGGAGGATAAACTGTCGGATGATGAGAACCCAAAGAAGAAGCACCGGCGCAACAGGACAACGTTCACTACCTTTCAACTCCATGAGTTGGAAAGAGCGTTCGAAAAGTCGCACTATCCTGATGTCTATAGCAGGGAGGAGCTTGCGCTAAAAGTGAATCTTCCAGAGGTCCGGGTTCAGGTAAATTATGAGCCAAAATGTTTATTTTTATGTTAAAATAAGCAAGACGAAGTGTTTCAGTGCTTCTTAAAAATCGTCTCAACAGACGTTTGAGACACTTAATAAAAGTTGTGTCTTGGTGTAAAAAATGTATAACACTCTTGACATGAATACTTTGTATTCTGTTTAAAATTCTGATTTTTTAAGTAGCCTACAAAATGTGTCTTATATCAAGTTGTTAAACTAAAGACGCTTAAATTCTATCTTGGCGTAAATGATCTGTCAATTAGCTTTACTAACCCTGTTAAGTGAATAGTTAAGTAGTAGGCTACACCTAGATTACATCTATTCAAATGTAATAGTTCATTCTTTGAAATTATCTAAGAGAGTGTCTATTCTAAATGAGGTCCAATGCGTTGTGTAAGCCGTTAATATCATACAGTAATTTTTTTTTTTTAACATCTCATTGATTTAAAAACCTTTTCCGATAAGCTTTTGCAATGTCGCTATATTTAACATATGTATTAAAGTTGTAAGTACGGCAATCGATACATTTTAAAATGTTTGTTTAATTTCATTTTCATCTTTTAAATTATTATTAATTCAAGTAAATATGTTTCAATATTATTTTCAATATCATTTTGATCAAATGTTGCATAAGTTGCATTAATAAATTGAATAGGTAACATTATGACAGTATATTATTTATGTAACGAATTGCAACAGGTATCATTTACATCTTCAATAATAGTGCATTATGTAAAATTTTCCTACTAACGAAATGTTTTACTTTTGGCTGTGTAAAGTCTTGTCTATTAATATATTAATATTTGAGAAATAATACATTTTGCTTGCATTTATCAAAAACAGTCAATCTTAGCAGATAAGCTTCCTGATTACCTATATATTTTTTACTTTATTTTATCTGCCATTTATCTGTGTTCTCAGTGAAAGTGAGTAAAAAGTGAGTATTTCGATATTATTCATATTTTTTTAAAGTGGCTCTGAATCTTTTTTTCTGTGGGTAATCACTACTGGTGCAATGATTTTGAATTTCAGAATGTTGAAAATGTTCTGGTGATTCCTTTCCTAGGTCTGGTTCCAGAACCGCAGAGCCAAGTGGCGTCGCCAGGAGAAGCTGGAGGTGAGCTCTATCAAGCTCCAGGATACTTCCTCCCTTCTGTCTTTTGGCCACTCCCCTTCGCAGTCGCTAGGCACCGGGCTACAGTTGGAGCCCTGGCTTAGCACCCCCATCACCAATTCAACTCCTCTGCAGTCCCTGCCTGGGTTCATTACCAGCCCCTCTCAAGGCCTCCCTGCAGCTTCCAGCTATACCCCTCCACCCTTCCTCAACTCCCCCAGTTTCGGACACCACAACCTGCATCATATTGGTTCTATGTGTCCTCCTCCACCTCCCCCGTACCAATGTTCAATGGCTGGGTACATGGACAAGATATCAATGGAAGAGACAGATCCGCGTAACTCCAGTATTGCGTCTTTGAGGATGAAGGCTAAGGAGCATATTCAATCTATTGGGAAGACATGGTGAGGATAGATGTGGGCCATGCAAAGACTTAAAGACTGCTTCTGCATGTAATGCTGCTGTGCAATGGACATTTGCATTCACTTTGGTATAGGACTTTCCTCAATGGATGTGTTTAGAGTTATCAATGATTTACATTATTGAACCAGTCAGTGTTGTTTGATAATTGTCAGTATTGAAGAAACAACCCAGTCTAGTTTCAGAAGAGGTTTATTTGTCAAGTCATGCCTGCATTTAAGATAATGTTCATCCAGAGTACATTAAGTTAGCAACTAAGGATGCCACTGAGGAGAAAGTGGAACTGTGAACATGTCAACATTCGTCATTTTGCCTGCAACCTTTTCATTGTCAATATTTTCATCCCTGTTTTAAAAACGTCTTAAATGTTTGGTTATTTTAAAGTAACATCCTCTAAGACAACAGATCCCATGTATTTATTATTGTTTACAAGCTCTTTTTGTCCTTTTATTTTGGGCTCTTCACTTTACAAATGTACATGACAAAATGTCAATTTGTTCTAATCAATATGTGTATGTACGTTAAGGATTTTATGGAAATAAACCATCCATTCTGTAATTACAACAATCATCCAAGCTGGAAATATGCAGACCAATTCATTTGGCTATCCTCAATTTTCATATCACCTATGACATACATATGGGCATTTGAGTCATACTAAAATTATGGTGGCAATTTGGCATGGTATTGATATGTATTAAACCATATGTAATATTGTTTAATCTCTTACTGTACATATTATTATTCCAAATTAACTGTTGGTAGCTTACATTCTTAAATATCTATTTGTTACTACAATTTCATCCCTCAACTTTTTATTATTCAATTTGAGGATATGACCAATTCTAACCAACTCACTACAAGGATCCACTAGAGGGTGAGGAGATGAGGACTCTTCTGCCAGTCTACCTTTCTGGACAATGCCAGGATTAGGCAATTCGAACCTCCTGGTCTGTACCTCCTGTGAGAGACTCTTGAATAGAACACAGGGTTTAGTGTTGCCTCAGCACTATAATGTAGTGCCTAAGAAGGCTGCGCCATTATGGATTCCTTCAAATCAATTTTGCTATTATGATAACCTTGTGCCACCAGCTGGAGTAATAAAACAGGTATATCATACAGCATTGATAACAGCCAAGATACATTTTTAATCAATTATTATTTTCTGAAAATGCTTAATTTTTTTAATGCTTAAAGTCTTTTTAAAACATATTTTTAAGTGATATCATTAATGTTTCTGATAATAACGTTATTTTCTTTTACTAAAATGGGCAAACCCCATGATAAACATTTGGTTTTAGTTATTTATATATATTCCTAAATAAAGTGGCCAAGAGTGGTCCGGCACGCTCAGCTCACTGCCATTTGCTCAGATTTAATGCAACCATGTTTCCAAAAACGTTGTGAGGTTCCATATATTGAAAATGTAAATAAAATTGAATAAAAAGATCATTCCAGGAAGAATGGATCCGTCAGTCTTGAGGATGGGGAGTGGGTTACCACTCTGTAAAATATTGCGTGGGAAAAGTGCAACAATTTAAGAACAATGCTTTTCAATGTAAAGTTGCAGAGAGTTTGGGGATGTCATCTCGTCTATGGTACATAATATCCTTAATAGATTCAGAGAATCTAGAAAAATCTCTGTATGAATGGGCCAAGGACAAAACAAATATTGGATATTCGGGCCATCAGGAGGCACTGCATTAAAACAAACACGATTCTGCAGTGGACACCACTGCAGGGGCTCAGGAACACTTCCAAAAACCATTCAGTAAACAGAGTTTGTTGCTGCATCCACAAATCCCAGTTAAAACTCTACCATGCAATGAAGAAACCATACATTAAAAAAGATCCTGAAACGCTGCCGGCTTTTCTGGGCCTGAGCACATTTAAGATCGACTGAGATGAAGTTCAAAACAGTCCTGTGGTCTGACAAATCAAAATGTGACATTATTTTGAGGAATCATGGACGCCACGTCATCTGACTGTTGAGGAGAGGGACCATTGGGCTTGGTATCGGCACATAATTTAACCTGTAAGGTCTAACGCCTTTTTGGGATTTAAAATCTGCCTGGCACTCTCTTGATCTTTTGACCTCTGAGGAAGTCATCCTTGATAGTAGAATGATGTCCTTTATATTGGGGATTCTCAAAAACCTTAACTAGAAGAAGGATGATTAGATGACATTGTTTGAGAAGCCTCTATGAGTATATTTGTGAAATTGTGTGAATAAATCAAAAAATGTATGTTGACATGTAGTTGTTTTTATTGAGAAACACCTAATAGACTACAACAGGAAGCTGTTTTACATAACATTTGGACATCCCCAGGGGTTCACAACAACAATAAGTTGTTTATTGTATGAAAACATAAGATACTAAACATAACATCTGAATTATTTCTTTCAAAAACTGTAAAATATCAACCAAAAATGTCAATTTGGGGTCCCTGTATCAGTGTGGTGGAACACTTTCCAAAAACCCAAGATTGTATTTGATTCTGGGCCGAAATGTGCCACCTCTAAAAAAATATGTGTTTTTTGATGAAATCTTGAACTACAGTGCATTTGTGGTTGAGATTTGGAAGGCTTCTACTTTACCAAAATACAGACTATGGAGGATTTTTTAGCAGTCGAGCAGAAACATAGATGAAACTCATTAGGACTAACATAGGGAAGAAGGCTATGTTCAAAACAACACTGAACCAATGTTACAAAAAGGGAACTAAAAACACAACAAAAGCAAACCCAGCCCACACAGTGTCAACTGCTTAACAGTTGGCAGTCACCTTTATGTGTTTTTTGCACGTGTGTTTTCTATGAATTTTACAAATGTTTTGCAATGTGCCAAATGTTTTTAGTGGGTGACAGGTCTGTACAGCAGGAAGGCCGGTTTAGCACCCATACTCTTTTACGTCATCGATGCATGATGTTGTAATATGTGCTGCATGTGATTTGGAATTGTCTTGCTGAAATAAGCAAGGCCTTCCCTGATAAGGATATTGTCTAGATGGCAGCATATTTTCCTTTATATGTTGATCAGAATTAATGGTGTCTTTACAGATGTGCGAGTCACCCATGCCATGTGCCCTAATGCACCCCCATACCATCACTGATGCTGGCTTTTAAACATCATAGCACAATGCGCATGGATCCACTCCCTTGTTTTTGTATTTTATTTATTAACATTTATGTGGCCTCAGTTCCCAAACGCGGGTATTGTTAATGCAACTCTAGTAAACCTGTCCCTGTCCCAACAAAAAAAATGTGTTGCTGGCAAAAACAATACAATTTCTCATTTTCAATGTTTGATATGTTTTCTTTGTCCTATTATCTATAAAACACAGGGATACATTATTTGTACTTCATTGCATCCTGTTTTTATTTGCATTTTAGGATGCGTTCTAACTATTTTGTAAACAGGGTTATAAGAAAAAATCAATATCACATTGACATTAAGTATTCAGACCCTTTGCTTTGATACTCAAAATTGTGTTCCATTTAATTGATTGGACATGAAAAGTGGTAAAAAGACAATTGTGGTAAATCTAATTGATTGGGCATCATTTTAAAAGGCACATACGTGTCTAGATGAGGTCCAACAGTTGACAAAATAAAAAACAAGCCATGAGGTCAAAGGAATCCAAGACAAGATTGTGTCAAAGCACTTTTTGCCAGAAATTTGTCTTCATGCCAAAAAGCCAGATTTTGGTATCATCTTAACGTGTTCCCTAATCCAAATAGGTTGAACATTTGGAAAGAGGGTGGTGATTTTCTATACCCACTGTACATTAATCACCCAAAACATTATGATCACCTACCATAGTGTGCCACCAAAACAGCGCCAACTGTTTTGCATGTTCAAACAATGCATGGACTTGACAAGACCCCTCAGTTACCCCCTGTGGTATCTAGCACAAATATATTAGCAGCACATCCTTCCTGTAATTTGCGAGGTGGAGCCATTGTGGATCGGACTTGTTGGTCCAGCACATCCCACAAATGCTCAATTGGATTGGGGATTTTGTAGGCCAGGGCAACGCCTTGAACTCTTCATCATGTTCCTCAAACCTTTTCCGAACACTTTTGGCAATGTGGCAGGGTGCATTATTCTGCTGAAAGAGGCCACTACCATTAAATAATACCATTGTCATGAAGGGGTCATGTTAATTAATGTCCACACCCAGAATTTCCCAGCAGAACATTGCTTGACATCTTCCCACAGTACATCTTGATGCCATCATCTTCCCGGCGCACATGTACACAGCCATCCACGTGATGTAAAAGGAAACCATTGTAACAGACAACATTCTTCCACTACTACAAGGTCCGGTTCTGACACTCGCATTGTAGATGCTTTTGACGAAGAACAGGGGTCATTATAAGCACCCTGACCGGTTTGTGGCTATGTATTTTGAGGTTTGTGGCTCATACCCAGCAGGGTGCAATGTACTGTGTGTTGTGACACATTCTTCCCGTAACCATCATTAATAAAATGTGCTTCTTGTGCCACAGAACGGTCTTGTGGACACAGACCGTTTGCAGGTTTGGCCCAGACGGGATAGCCTTCATTGCCCTCCCGCATGATGAGCCATGGGCTCCCAACACAATTTTGTTGCTCACCACTGCTGCCTGGAAGAAGCCCTTGTCAAATTGTTATAGTCAGTTGTTCCTCTTTACTCCTGCTTATTTTTCCTGCATCCAACACGTTGACAACGAGACCAGATAGTTGCCTTCCTATCGATTTTAACGAGTTTGTTGCTAGAAGAGCCTAGAATAGAATTCTAGAATGCTGCTTTAGATATGCAAAAAGCACAAAATGTTTTATTAGAATTAACTTTGCTTTAAAAAGCACATCCATTATTTGACACCAACATTATGTAACTTGGAATAACATAATTGGTTTTCTACCATTGTGTAAAATCTTGTAATAAATAAATGACACTCACTCTGCGGCCACTACATTAATTTAAAAGAAGTCTCTTGATTGCTGCTATGAGTTCCTAAAGGTTAAAATATTAATGGACTGTAGTTTCTCTTTGTTTATTTGAGCTTTTCTTGACATAATATGGACTACTACAGTACCGACATTATGGTCTTTTGTATTCCAAACCTACCGTGTCCCAACATAACTCATCAAGTGCATTTAGAAGGAAGTAAATCCCACAAATTATTTTTAACAAGGCACCGTAACTTTTGAAATGACTTCCAGGTCAGTCATGAAGCTAGTTGAGAGAATGCAAAAAGTTGCAAAGCAGATGCAAAGCTGTCATAAAAGCAATGGGTGGCCATTGAGGAATCTGCAATATGAAATGTACTGTGACATTTTTTACACATTTTTGGTTAGAAGATTCCGTATTTGTTATTTCATCGGTTTTGATGTCCTCAAAAAAATCTCTTATTTTACGATGTAAAAAACTGTCAAACAAAATACCCTTGAATGAGTAGGTGTGTCCAAACTGCATTTATACAGTGCTTAAAAAACTGAAGGAAACAACTGAAGGAAACACAAAAACTCAGTACTGGTTGCAGGAAGCAGTACATGCAGCCCATTCAGGTTGCTCATACGTGCCACTAGAAGGTGTGTAGGGTCTCGCAGAACAATCTCAAGAGCATGGAGGAGATTTTTGTTACACAAAAATTGGACAGGGTGGTTAAAAGGCCATCAACTCAGCAGCAGGACCGGTATCTGTGTGGAGGAACAGGAGGAGCCCTGCCAGATCCCTACAACATGACCTACAGCGGGCTACTGGTGTGCATGTTTCTGAGCAAACCATCTGAAACAGAATGCATGAGGGTGGCATGAGGGCTCGACATTCTCTAGTGGGACCTGTGCTCAGCTCCCAGCACCGTGCAGCTCGATTGGCAGTCGCCAGAGAATACCAGAATTGGCAGGTCCATTGGCACACTGAAGTTCAAATGTGCATCAAACAGAGTGGGAACTGATCAGACACTTAGGCTACATGTCCTTCATTGTCAAACATTATAATGGATCATAATAAGCAGGTTATTCTGCACACTTTAAAATGTCCACTTAAAATGTCCACTCCCCCATTTTTCCCTTGTACATTAATTTATACCATTTGCATTTGACATGAACCATTATGATCTTTTTAAAAGGGTATGGCCAGAATAGAGTGTTTCTACCAATATATTGTAAGGTTTAAACAAATTATTGACATGTTGCATCTCTACTTTGCACATGAGCCAGGGTAAGAATGAGAACAGCTGGCCTAGGAACACTTATCACAGCTGTGGTCAGGGGCAATTGATAGAAATTATTATTTAGATGACCAAATCTAAAAGAAAGGCATAACTACTGTAATTGAGCACTGTCAAGGTGTCTGGGGTTGGACCTATGAGATTGTCTATATCTGGCTATATCCTTTTTTCTTGTGTTGCAGATCAGGTATGAGCACCAACTTGTTGGTATAGAATAATTTCAACAAACACTTGTTTTTTTATGCCCAAGCATACCTAAACACTCAACAAACAACACTTAAAATCGTGCCAAACCACACAAAACAGTTTGACTGTACTGACATGACACAACAGCACCTGCTGTCGAAGCCCACACCCATGGAAGGCCCGTCAGGTCCAGCATAGGTGGCACATTGGCTCTTACTCCGTTTCCCCTTTCTCTTGACTCTCTACTCCAACTTCCTTCCCAGGCCTGGCGAGCATGATTGTCATAATGCTCCAAAGGCACCGTACACTGTCAGTAAGTGTGCAAGTAAGTGCTTAAAGAATGTGTTATGTGACCAGATGCACAACTGTGCCTGTCTTAGCTTGTCCAGGTATCACAGTTAGGATCTTACCCATGTTACCCACTAACCCAGGGGTGGGCAAATTTCTGGGCTCGGGGGCCACATCAGGATTTTGAAATGAAATGGAGGGCCACATTTGTTTTTCTAATTTGTTAATCATAATTGATTTGGAGGCCAGAAAAGGGCATTCCGTGGGCCGAATGGAACAGCCTTGCGGGTCGCATTTGGCCCTCGGGCCGTAGTTTGCCCACCCCTGCACTAACCCATGTTTTGTAATTAATTAATATTTATTTAAGTTAGGTTTTTGTAATTTCTTCAGATGTTTTTGTTTCTTTAGAACTGCAAACCCCAAATAATATTTAACGTATGTGCACCCCAAAATATGTTTTGTAGAATAATATATGTATTACCACAGAATTTCTGTCTTTTTAGTGTGCTTTCGCCGAATAACTTAAAATAAACTGGTCGCCTTTGACGTAAAAGACAAGTGAACGTGGTGTCTTGCTTCCCTCTAGTGGACATTAGTGTTATGAGTTCATGGTTACGTTATGCTGTCTCCTATGCCTGGTTTTACAATACATACAATCTTCAAAAAATTTAGAGGCTATATAAAGAACTGGACAATTAAAAAAACGACAGTTTGAAAAAATATCAGTGTATATGCTATGATATTTAGAGTACCGTAATCCACAGTGGGTTTGGAGAAAATACGGAACCCTTTTTTTCTCTGCATTTTGTTATGAACCTAATTTACAATTGATAATATATATTTTATATTTTTTCAATCTACATCCAATAGTGAAAAAGTGAATAAATTATTGGAAATATTGCCAATAAATTATTTAAATTATTGCCCCTAAATTATTTAAATTGAAACAGCTTTGAGTGCTTTGGGATATGCTGACTTTGCACACTTTTCCCTTTGCAATTTTCTTTAGCAGTTTTGTTAATTTTTCACTGTTTAGACTAGATGGTGAGCATCAACGAACTGTTATCTTCAGGTCTTCCTACAGACGATCGGGCTTTGGCTGAGCCCCTGAAGGAAATTCACAGACTTGTCCCAAAGCCATGTCAGGGGCTAGTATCGGCTGTGTGCTTCCAGTGTGCAATTTGATTATCCCCATGGCACAGTGCTACCACTACCACTACCATTTCCGGATAGTATTAGCCATGTATTGGCCATTACCTTGTATCACTATACTCTATCCGTCTATCCACACTACTGTACCTTAAAGGCCTGATTAATGAAGTACAGCAGCGATGGTTGTTCTTCTGGCCGTTTCTCCCATCTTTGCACCTTTGTTAGGGTGACCATTGTGTTCTTGTTCACCAACCTCACCAAGGCCCTTCTTACCCTGTTACTTACTTCAAAAAGACAGCCATCTTAAGGAAGGGTATTGGTGGTCCAAACTCTGTCTATTTCACGATGATGGAGCCCACTGTAATTTGTTTTACCAGCTTTCCCAGACATATGACTTGGGACAAACATGCACTGTGAAGCAGGGACCTTAGATAGACAGGTGTTTGTCTTTTTAATGTCCAAACAATTGAATTTGGCACAGGTAGACTGCATTTTCTAGAAACATTTCACGAATGATCATAGGACACAGGATACATCTGAGCTTTGATTAAAGTGACATGCCTCTGAATACTGAATACATTCGTTCTTACACACGTTCTTTCTGTTTTACATTTTAACTCAAATGTCTTAAAAAGTTGAATGTGTGTAGAGGTGTGTCTATTGATGGCAAACATTTATTCAATGAATAATTCATTAAATTCCAAGTTATAGCACACAAAAAAACAAATGTGGGGTTCTGAATATTTTGCGAAGATACTTGTAAGATCTAAAATGACATTCAGCACAAATGACAATCATGGTAACAGGGAATTTCAATGGTCCTATAAGTGCTTCCTTCGCTGCTCTAAAGATAATCTACTTACTATCAGTAACATTTTAAATAATTATCTAATAACCCATAACTTTTTCAAAACTCCTTCCCTAAACCTTGTTCTAAACCTAACCCTAAAGTTAGCAAGCAGTTTCTTATGAACAGATTGTTTGTTGAACATTTTTTTATAGTAATATTATCTATTGAACAACTACAGATGGAAATTGGGACATTATTTAAATGTAACCAAAATTCCCCTTGTATGCCAATGTCTCAATATGGTTTGTACTTCCATTACCTACCTTTATTTACTATTCATCTGTAACAAATGAGGAGTAAAAAAACGAGTGGAAAACCTGCCTGGTGGATTAAGTGAAACAGGATGCGCTTAACCAAATGAAATTGTTCCAATTAACATTTCACATTGTGAGAAATTCTAGAGCAGATAATTGAAACCATTGTTGTCTGGGGACAGCTGAGTGGAGAGGCATGAGCTCCTCATTATACACCAACTATGTTCCAAATGCCACCCTATTTCCTACATAGGACACTACATTAGACCTTAGTGACTCTGATCAAAAGAAATGTGCTCTATAGGGAATATGGTAACATTTGGGATGCATGGTCTTCTGTCTGCATGCACATTATGGCTCACAAAGCTCAGCTTGTTGGATGTGTTTATTGCTGGCTCATCCAAAAATGTAAACAAAAATAATTGAATGGCTTAAATAACTCACATATTTACCAAATATAGATTTTAATATTTGTACCTTAGAGAGTTTAGAGAGATGTTATTAAATGAAAGAAAAATACATAGAAATTAAAAAAGTATAACTGGTAGACTGGCTGTGATAAAACCTTGTTTGCTTTCTTGTGATGAATTAGTTCCCTCCACATTTTTTTCAGAATTGTCAGATGAAAAGAAAGTTTGATATATATTTAAATCAGCAATGTACAAATGAGACTACTTTGTGTGAAAAATTGTGGTACGCTTATTAATAGAATTCTTTGCATGTGTTCCATTTTTATAATACTCAGTATCCCACTACACACTCCCCATCTTCTGTGTACTATACATTCTTAATGTTTTTGTAAAAGAATAGACATTTATCCACAATGCAGTTGTCACAATCTTTTTGAAATTTATTCAATGTACTTTACGCATCAGTGTTGAGGAAAGAAGTATATTTTCAGTAGCACATGATAGATACACAGTAGATAAAGGTATGTCATATTTATATGTCCTCTCATACAAAGTACGCTGTAATATAAGATAGATTTCAAAAAGCTGGAAACAAGTGTGCTGGATACAATTCTTTAAACTGTTATAGTCTTTGGGTAGTCTAGCTCATCAAGTTAGAGATGCAATCTAGAGCTGCCTGTCTGTCTTCAGCTGACACTAGCCAGTCGAATGAAGTCAGTCAGCTATGGAGAGGAAAAAACGGAAAACAATTTAGCACTCATATCTGAACCAGGTAAACATATAAGTAACAGATGTGTAACAGATTTAAAATAAAGATACTTCCTGTTGTTTTCATTATAACTCAAACACTAAAAATTAATTAAATTCTTATTTGAATCTTGTTTACAATGAAAGCTCTTGAATTTGATCTAACACCCAATTACTCTGATAAATGCTCCAAATAAAATGAGAAGTACATCTCTTCAGTATTACGACTTTGGGCTGTATGCTTAATGTCATGCAATGAGTAGAGCAAGCTAAAACCAAATAGACATAGGTAGACATAGGTAGAGCAATCACCTAAGGGACCCTGGTTATGTTACCAACCTGTTTGTGGTATCTCTCTCTGTCTTTCTGTGCCATCTTTAGGTGCTCCCGATGAAAGGAAGTTCGTCTATGTCTCCGAGTCTGGTTCTCTAGTCCCCCCAGAACCCTGATGAAGGCTTGCATTAGCTTAGACGGCTGCACATATTCATCCAAAAGCTTGTCTTCCTCTGCAGATGGTACATATACATAGCCGCTGCTTCTAGTGTTGCTCCTCTGCTCCTCTGATCCAGAGAGACTGTCAAGGCTTTTTTTACCCATCAAGTGACCTGAAAAACATTTTGTACAGATAGAATTTATGGAAAAACAATGGATGTTTCAGACGTCAGATTTTTTCAATTATGTCAGTGAGAGAAAGTCAAATCAGAGGATTATTCTTTTATTGTCTACAGAGCAACTTTTCAATAAAAACAGGATTTCTCCAACCCAATTCTCTGAATAACCAAAGTAAATTATCAAAAACATATCTAACAGATTTTCCATATTAAATCCTATTTGGGTTACATCAGTTAGAATTATTAAAAAGTACTTTGTTTCCAATTATTTAATATACTGTACTTTTTCCATAAAACTGGAGATCTTACCTACGGCCCAGTGATTCCCTCTTGAGTACACTGCCCCACTGGCTTCTGCATTCTCTGAACAATCCACCATACATGAATGTGATATCAAACTAACAAGAATCCATAAGGATGGTTTGTAGGTACACATACGGAGAACACCCATGATGCTGTGGAAAGAGGTTCACTTTTTCCTAATACAGTCGTTTAATCCTTATTGACCTTATATCCGTCTAGTTTTAAATTCACAACTAGTGGTCTTCCATGATCAGATGATTTATATCATACCATCCATCCTGGAGTTTGTCTTGACGTGTTTGCAAGCTCTGAAGTAGACAACGTTGAGACTAGACTGTCCGTCGCAGTATACGTCAGTGGGTTTGTTAAAAATACACCCATGATGTTAAGTGAGAGATTCAAAGTGACAAATTGTGATAACCTGCCATTATGAAGCTCCACTGGGTATTGTGTGTTAAGATTGCATTCGCACGAGATGTCAGCGTCATTTCCTTAACAGGTTGATTATTCCTCTGCAGAGTTTGAATAGTCTGTCTCTCTGGCACCCTAATCCTTACAAGTACACTACCTTTCAACAAACCATATCAAAACTACTATATTATGCAAGGAATATAGTTCTATTATGGACACAGTGCTGGTAATAGTACTTGCAAATTTCCCTTTCTAGCAGGTAGTAGGAAATAAATAAAGACTTAATGACATTTTATCCCTATTTGTTTGACCAGTGTAATGTGTAATGTACCATTTCACAGAGCTATTATTTGACCAGTTATATTGTGTAAAATGTAATACTGGATAAATAGGGTGGATATTAATAGATTAAAATGTAATTTTAAAATGATCATATAAATACACTCAAACTAAAATGTATCCTCAATTGCCAGCAAAGCTATAAATGCAGTTCATCTGCATTTAAATAATACTACACTATATCATCTGGTGACAAAAGAACTTGTGATTTAGTTTTCAATAATATACATTGGGTTTTCAATCACATGCATTGGGTTTTCAATCATATACATTGCCACATTGGAGGTAAGGAACACACAGCTAAATGCAGGTGTTAGAAATTATATTTCATGAGCTTCCAGTTTGACAAACAAAGACAAACAAATTGCCTTCTATTCAATAATTAGTACACAAACATGGAAATGAACCGCACAACCAAATGCTGGTTACCATGCAGAGATTATATTATGGATTATAATATTGTTATCTTCAGCTAATAGGAAAGAGTCACAACATACAATAACGCGGCTGTGCTATGAAATTAATTTGGGATTTTACCTCCATGAGAAATAACAATACATGAGTGATCACATTCATATCATGTATTGACATACAGATCAATGCAGAGAAAGAGTAAAAGATAATCAATGTTGACAGATTAGTCCACCCACTATCCTTTCCCAGATACATGATGCAGGAACATTTGGTTTGATAAGGTTGAGTGCAGCCTGAGGGACTTTTCCCATCTCAGGAAAGCCCCGCAGGAAGTTGGTGTGTTGGCCTTGTACTCATTTCTACCACAGTGGATGACATCAATTGAACAACCAATACAAAGTAACATTTAGTCATAGGGAAGGACACCAGGCTCCAATGGAACAATTTGAGGTCATTATACAGGCTTTGTACTGTTTAAAGATAATGAGTTAGTCAGATCTGAGCAAATCCCATTGTCAGGTCTGTTTCAGTAGATTATAAAATGTATGTCCAAAAACGTTGGCTTCTTTCATTATTATGCAATTGTGCAAAATGATTGGCACCCTTGATAAATATAAGCAAAAAAGCATTGTGGAATATACCGTATTACTGTGTACTCAATTACTGATTCAAGAAAGAAACTTAATCTATATATTTCAAAAATTACAAAATCTACGTAAACATTAAGTGAATTGATTAGAACATTTGTTTTGAATACTTTTTACACACTCCCTGGAAGGATAATGGCAATCTGCTAATCCGATAGTAAACCGTCGCTCCATAAACCCCACCCTTCCTTTGGCCATCATTCATTTTAGTTCTCCACCACCAAAGACCGTTGCAATATGCAAAAGACTATTCCTCTTAAATTTTACCTTTTCAACACTCCAGACCTTCAAAAACATACCAAGCTGCTATCTGATACTTGCACTTGCTGAGCACCAAACCGATCTGTATGTCTCGATGTGTAAATCAATCAATCAATCAAGTTTATTTATATAGCACAATTCATACATAGATGCAATTCAATGTGCTTTACAAGACAAGACATTAAAATAAAAATAAAAAGAGAAATAAAAAAACATTAAAAGAATTAAAAGAGCAATACAATTTTATAACTAACATTCTATCTACAACTTGTCCTCTATTTGCCCGTCCACACATTCACTCAGTAACCATCCAATGCAACTCAGGTCTCGTTATACAAACAGCCTTGCTGGTTGAGTCATTTAATATGTCAATGGCCAAGTCGCAATCAGTTGACTGGTATTCTATTTGCTCACCGATTTGGGAGTGTGAAGCTTTGGGAGAATACTGTCAGCATTGGTGAGGCATGGTCGCTAGATGGTAGTGTTGGGTGAATTATAGGATATTTAAATTAACACTTATACTGTTGTGATATCTTCACATAATATGAAATGACATCCAATAATCTGCTCGACTAAAATTAAGGAATTTAGTCATAATGGAGCCACTTACATGCAATATAGGTAGTCATATATAGGTAAATAATTTGAAGAACTTAATTAAGTGCTGAATTTTAATAACGAATAAACATACTGTGTGAATACAACATACTGTAACATGTAAAATGTTTAATCAATCCTTTTAAAAAGCATGTTTGGTAGTGTCCAGTTCACAATGGAACATTGACAGGAAACAAGGGATGCTTTTAGCAGTAAACTGTCAAAAGCAGTTAGATACCATTATGAATCCTCTGTGGACTGTCACAGCAATGAATAGTTAGAGGAATAACATTACAAATTAACATATGCCCACCCTTCCATTCCCGGAACAATGGCAGTATACCACAATTCTGAGATGTCTTATTGCTTTTATTATTATTATGACAGTTACTAATGCAATTAGACCCAAAAAAACAATTGTTTTCAGACCCTTGGTATACTATATCATATACCATAGTTTTCAGGACATCATGAGGATTCAAACCACTTTATTTGTGATCAGATATACCCCTTAGATACAAATCAAGTTTACCAAAGAAATTCATATTTAAACAATAAAAACTATACACAAACAACATAGAATCAAGAGAAGTAGACATGCAAATATTAAAGAATAGATTTCAAGACACTGAACATAATAAAAATGGTTTACATTGCTTTTGGAACTACAGTAGGCCCTCTATTTAAACACAAAGTAAGAAACTGAATGAAAGTAAAGAGCAAAAAAATATTTAATGGAGCGATTAACAAAATATTTCTTGCAGAATACATGCTGCACTCTGCAAGGAAGCTAAAATTAGGTTTTTCGAAATAATGAAAAAATCTGCTTACACAAATGAAGAATTGTGTGCAGATATGTAGAAAACAACAAGATTTGACCTTACAAAAGGGTAGTAGAGTTGTAATTCTAATGAGACACATGAACCAGGACACATACAGTTTTCAGTCACTCTGTCTCACTGAAGTGTTCTCATCAGCTAACCCTACTAATGAACTTAACAAATCATGCTAGTTCTTGAAGCATTGTCAAACTTAGAAAACAAAAGGGGATCATTGGTGCAATTGTCTTTTATGTTTGTTTGGTCACGCTAGCTTGAAGGGTTAAAAACACTCAAGGTAAATGAACTGTATTGAGACACCGGTTTGGTGTCTCTTAAATGAACAGTTTAAACATTTTTGTTTTTGGCAAATAAGTTTAGTCCAATTCGATTCACTTTTAAGAAATCTGTGTTGGGTTTGTGTAAATGTTAAAAAGTTTGTTTTTGTCTCTCTATCTAAAGCAGTTCAATAGTTAGTTTTATCCTAATAATTCTCTGTTCAAATGTGTATTTCAATTTAGGATAGGGATGTGTATGGTTTGTTTAAAGCACATGCTTATTAAACAACAAAAACAGATAATCATTCAAACTGATTTCACATTTAAAATCTTTGTCCATAAGGTTGAATAATAGACACAGACTAAAGGGGCTAAACCTGGCAAGGTGAACAAGTGGTTTCAGAATATAAAAGACGAGCTAACATCACCTGCTCCATCTGATTATCCTTTGACATAGTAAGTTAGTATGTTGATAGTTAATACCTTAATTACTTAGTTATTTAGTTAGTTATCCCACTTCCGTCTTAGTTTGGTGTTTAGATAACCACATAGAATAATCATTTTGGTGGCTTTAAAATGATAACAACAAACATCATGCTAAAGACAATTTCTAATAGATCTGCTTTAGAGGACTTAATCGGATCTGAAATATTCACTACCGTTCAAAAGTTTAGGGTCAATTAGAAATATAATAGTTTTCGAAAAATAATGAAATTCCCCACTTTGTAATAGCATAAAATGTATCAGAAACACATTGTAGCTATTGTTAATGCTGTAAATAACTACTGTAACTGGAAACAGCAGATTTTGTATGGAATATTTACATAGAGGTACAGAGGCCCATTATCTGCAACCACCGTCCTTGGTCTATAATGGCACATTTTGTATGCTAATCCGAGGTTATCATTTAAAAACTCTAATTGATCTATAGAAAACCCTTTTGCCATTATGTTAGCATTGCTAAAAAATGTTGGGCTGATTAAAGAATCACTATAACTGACGTTCTTTAGACTAGTTCTGTGTCCGCAGCATCAGCATTTGTAGGTTCGTTTAATGGCCAAAAACAAAATGTTTTCGATTTTGTTTAATCCCTCAATTCCTGATGATAAAGCACCTGCAGCCCATTCAGGTTGCATAGGCAGTCCAGCTACTTCAGGATGGAACCTCCTTATGTGCCGTTTCAAGAAGATTTGCTCCCTATACAGTCTCAAATGCAGGGAGAAGATATCAAGAGACAAGCCAATACACGAGAAGAGCTGGACAGGGCTGTTGAAGTGCATCAACCCAGCAGCAGGACTGGTATCTGCTCCTTTGTGTGAGGAGGAACAGGAGGAGGTCTTCCAGAGCCCTACCAAATGACCTCCCACACTACTGGTGTGCATGTTTCTGACCAAACTGTCAGAAACAGAATCCATGGGGGTGACATGAGGGCCAGACATCCTCTAGTGGGACCTGTGGTCACAGACCAGCACTGTGCAACTTGATCGACATTTTGCCACAGAACACCAGAATTGGCAGGTCTGCCATTGGCACACCGGTTCACACTGAGTACATGTGACAGATGTGGAAGAGTGAAGACGCCGTGGTGAATGTTATTCTGCCTGCAATCTTCCAGCATGACCGGTTTGGTTGTGGGTCAGCATCTGGGGAGGCATTTCCTTGGAGTGTCACACAGACCTCCACATGCTAGCCTATGTTACCCTGAATGGTACCAGGATAAAATCCTCCAGATATATCTCTGATTCAGCACTTGCTTTGCTTAAACATATTCCTGCCTCAGACTTGATCGAAGTATATTGGGCTCCCATTCAAAACACCTTTCCCCAGCCTAGCTATTATTGACCGTAGCTTTCTTCTCTGTCCACAGAAGGCCTCGAGGTGAACACTCTACTCTGTGTGCTCTGTCAATGTCAAACACCACATTTGAGAGGATCTCCAGCATGTCCAATAGTAACTTACCCATGGACTCAACCATAGACAAACACTCTGCTCCTTTGGGAACATTATATTTCCTTATATTCTCCGGCTATTTTTTTGTAATCTGAATTCCATATCATTCAGTTGTTATGTGTCTTTGCGAATGTCCTGTTTCTCCTCTGAAACTTTTTACCATGTTGCATCAAGTTGGCTGTTCTCTGTGTTTTCAGGTTCTACAGCATAGCTTCCATAGTTTCCATCCCTTTTTCCCATTTCTGTCCCAATTGCCAGTTCAATTATTATCGATGAATTCATTTTTTGTCATTGTAACGAGGCAAGGTAAGTATTTTTTGGGAGGAGCCACTATTTTTGTCGACGGTCATGTCTTTTGATTTTACATTTTTAGAGCTTTCAATTCTTTTGTGAATGGGAATGACCTATTTACCAACTCCAGAACACAAAATCAATTTTTGTATTGGGATGAAGAAAGTCAGCTACTTGCAGGTATTGCATTTGTTGTACATGCAGTCCATGCTTTTTTGTTGGATACTGATGAAGCCACCAGATCAGCAGTATTGCTTCTATTTATGCCAAGCTGATTATGTTTTCTAACTTTGCTGACTACCCAAAATGGACAATGCTTAAAGAACCTTGCCTGGGAGATGTTGGGGTTCTCCGTCAGGAACATATTGTGCTGGTAACCGAGGCCGTAATTACAATATATACACATCCCCCCAATTTTCTAATATGCTTAAAATGTCCCCCTCAATATATTCATATATAATTTATAAATAAAATGAAAATGGGCTATGCTAAGACCAGCAACCATTCACCACCGTCCAGAATAATCATGCACCGCCGTCCAGAGTAATCATGCACCGCCGT
>JACXGK010000847.1:0-87354 GCA_016801125.1 Novumbra hubbsi
TCTGTTGGTGGGGTGGCACAGCAAGGAGCCAGACAAGTCCTCTGTTGGTGGGGTGGCACAGCAAGGAGCCAGACAAGTCCTCTGTTGGTGGGGTGGCACAGCAAGGACAGGCCAGACAAGCACTCTTGGGGCATCCTCTAGTTGGCATCCCTTGACCAGTTAACGCCTGGTCAAGGGGCGTAACGTCTCTCGCACAATAACCGCCTGCAGATCAGGAATGTAGGGATAGCCCTTGCCTTCCTTCTGCGGCTGGGCTGCCAAATGATCACTTCTTGTTTAAAGTCACCCAGAAATGCTAACTAGCAAAACAAATATGAAATAACGATCCAGGTAGCTATGTAATCTGAATCAACATGTATACAACTACTACAAACTGCTTTTAAGTTGCAATACATTAACATACTTGTTTTTTTGCTGTTTAAATTTAAACATTTGATTAAAATGCATCACATCTTCCAAAAGTGGTCCAACATATGGTTGACAGGAGTTTTTTAAATGTGTTTGTTTAAACCCAAAAGCTTTAGCTGAACACAATCCATGTACACTGTTTATGTGGTTTACAATTGGATATTATTTACCAGTGATGCTGATTATTAGGTTTTTATTGATAGTATATAATGATGGCAATTAAAATACAGGTTGGTCAAGTCATATACAGCATTAGGCTGCAGAGGACATGTGCTTTTTATTGCTCAACCAGAGTTTTAAATGTCCCTCCTCACTGTAAAGTAATTACTTTCCATCCTGAGGAAAAATTGCACACACACACACAAAGATCTGTTACGAACAGTAGTCGGTAGCAACTGCGTTGTCAGCCTCCTTCACACTTAATTTCCCAGGCTGTCAATAAACTCCTTCTTATTAAATATATTCATGCTCCTTTTCATCCTTTTACTTACTACTTGCTTGCGATGACTATTTTAGCGTAAATGTGAACGCAAAAATGGTCCTGCCATCAATTAATGTCGGTGTTAGATATCGTGCGGGACGCAGTAGATTCTTGTTTTCACCTTTGCGGCTCGGTGACAGGCGCTTTCGAGGGTTCTGGGATAGCAATCATTAATAAACATCCAGTGAGTCTAACAGCTGCAAGGCACAGCACGAGGAAGTGAGTGAGAGGTCAGCCATGGGGCTCGGCTCCAAGAGGAGAGAGTAGGGCAGCGTTAGTCAGGGGCTGCCAGGTCTGTTTCTTCCCTTCATAAATAGAGGCGAATGCTAGCTGCCTAACCGGGCTCAGGAGTCCATCCTAGCCACTAGGACCTAGCGAATCCTAATGACCCTAACATCTGTCCCCTCAATAGTTTTCACAGATACCTAGGTTCTACCACGTTGTCTCCCATATCAAGATTCATACCCATTTTTTTCTCGCTGATTTCATACAAGCTATGTAATGTCCAGGTTATGTCCGCTGGGAGACAAAGCAGCGGACAAATCTGATCCACAGACTGAGGGCACTTGTGTAAAATCCCTCAACCCTGGTTTTTACGCGACGGTATTACAAGCGTGGTCCGACGTCAGCCTTGGTTAATTATCCATAAATATGTGTATGCTGAGATGAACCAAAGCACTGTCTATCTTTTTCGGGAATCCGGTTGCCATCTGCCTCTTATTCACTGTCATTTACAGAGCATGTTTGAATACCCTGACCGTTTGTAATAAAATGTTACTGGACCGGCCGACCCACGACTGTCGCTGAGGCCTTGGAGTCTGTGTCCTGTCAACGTGAACGGCGCAGAGAAATGAAACAGCCAGTGAACTCTGGAAAGGAACGCGCTCAGTTTATGAAGACAGGCATTTTCATGCGTGTCTGTATTCAGGGGATATGGAGCTCATCGGAGAGACGATGGGGTTGTTCTTCCTGCTCCCTGGTCCGCCAATGTCAGCTTTGTTTAGCCATAATCTGGAGCGGATGTGGCTTTGGGAAAAAGCCTCTTTGCCTCACCTGAAGAAAAAAGCAGCCAGTGGTCTGTGTGTGTTCCTGTGAGACCGCATGATGTCTTCTGTGGTATCCTACTCATGTTGTACTTTTTAAAACTCATCAAAATCTGGGAAAAAGACAAGATGACTGGAAACCTCACCCCACTCAGCTGAGAAAGGCACAGGAAACTGGTTGGGACTATGGGATTCCTCTTGACCGTTTGTCCATCTCTCAGTATGTCTGTTCAAACATTTCCTTGGAAGGTATGGGGGTGGAGAAACTTTTGGACCCTTTCATGTCCAAGAAATTGTATTCCAGAGCCTTGTGACCTAACATCAGAGAAAACATGTATTAATGATTAGCTGTTGGCCACTCCCATAACCATTTGTGCTGGGTCATTACAGGGAAATGTAAATGACTTATTTTCCTTGTCATAATAATAATAGGTCTTGTGCAATTTTCTTCCAATTAACTACTCATATGGGCTAACATATGAGCACAGTATACTGATAGAAGAAATGTGATGGGATATGATTCCCATCAGTTACACCAAGGCCGACACATCCTTATTTACTGACAGAAGTGAGAGGCCTTCCTCGGTATAAGGCAAAGACAGCCAAGATATTTTATATTGTTGCATCACCCCTGTCTTAGTAAGGCCAATGTTAGCCACTTCTCTGAAAGTACATTCATTTGACAGGATCAGACTGTTTATTGGAGGGTGACAATTGGCTGGAGATTGTGGTCCTGTTCTCCTGGTCTGTGGAAAGAGTGATAAATTAAAAGTGCTATTTATTAACCTGTGGACAAAGAGAAAAAATAACAGAGAGAGAGTGAGAGATGTGAAGTGCACCCATCACAAAACGCCTTCATTTTCTTCAAATATTTATTCTAGAATGTTATGTCAACTGTTGAAAGTTTGTTATTTCGATGGAACAAAGTAACTGGCTCTATAAAGAAGAGAACAATGAAGATATTTAGGTATTGCAATATCCAGTTTCCTTTTCTTTCTTCTACTAAACATTTAAAAGTCTGACAGACTTTGTTACGATATGATGTTTCCATCTGTATATTTTCAAACTTTTGTCAGCAACCTTGGCTTATAAATGGTATGGGATGCTTGAAAGGATGTACATTGAAACATATTTTTTCAACACCTCTTTTAAGCAACTGTATTGTCCTCTGTAAAAGCACACAGATGGTCTGGATTACAACGGCATCTCTCTTCACATTCAATACACTAACAATACCATAAGTTACAAATACAAATGGGCTGACTTCTGATTTGTTGGAAAATATTGTCGTTATTGTGTGATGTTGTAATTTGCATCAGATCAGGTTTTTCCATCTACTCTACAAATGCAATGGAAAACAGTAATGGAAAGAATTAGTACTACTCATGCAAGCATGGAGCACAAAACATATATATAACCTATCACTTCTTTTCACAAGGCTTGGCCTATGATCCAGCGCCATTAGGACACAGTTGTTATGAGCTACTTAATCCTTGTCAGCCAAAATAAAGGACAATTATATCGCATGAAAAACCCCTTTGCTGCTCTGCAACAATGGAAAAGATGTGGTGCCAGTTGAGCTTGAAGCACACTCAAGTAGCTCCCTGTAAATCAAGCGTAATATGGGCTCCAAAAGTGTATTATATAGCCGCTGAAATCCACATGAAGCTTTGAAGTTGTTAGGAAATGACACTGTAATTAATGAAAAGCTGGAGAAACACTTGATTGGATTCGGTATTGCAGATTGAAAGCTAATTATGTTTACTTTGCATTTTAATGCGGCTAAAGCGGCCAGTCAGTTCCAACCCAGAGGAGAGGCTTTCTTGCTAGCCTGGTCTCAGATGTTGTGTGCTGCCTTGCCCACAAACCTCTAAAGTAATGCCAAGAAACACAATAGTTAGTGAAATAGTTAAAAAGATTTGGAGCAGGCTGCTGCCGTGATACAATAACAGCAGCATCTTCAGAAGACAGATGTTGATTATAATATGACAGTCTAATTACGTCAGACTTAAGATGTCATCAGCTGCCGATGACCTCAATTGGATTTGGGCTGAACACAACTGGCAATCATTGTCGTATCTTGTTATTTTGAAGATACAGTAGTGAGAAAAGAAAAAAAGTGTTTCAGTGGGGGAGGCATGATCATATTTAAATCCATTACTAACCATTAAAAACTGTCTCGGTAGACATTGACAGACGCATTTGCTTCCTACCTTTAGCTGTCTTTCTTTCTCCTCTCCGTACTCCACAGCCTAGGTACGTGGAGGGTTTCCAAGCAACAGCTACAAACAGTACAGTATGAGTAAGTGCATGATACAGTTGGCGACAGCGCCAGTGAAAGTGATTCCACTGTCATGGTAAGAATTATAACTTTCTTTGACAGGAAATATGATTCAGTGTATACGTTATCTCTCTGACAGGTTCTTAATAGGAAGAAAAAAGAACAAAAGAACTTATTGTACTGACCTGTTCCGCGTCAAACCATATTGTTGTAGTTTGTGATTAGCTTGCAGTGGGTTTTAATAACGGAAAGGAGATGGTGCGTTAATCTCTTAGATAAGGAATGTCTTGTGACGTCCTTTGTTGTCATATCTGCAATGAGTCTAAGTCCAAAGAACATTACCTAATCTGTTTTAAACGGTACAACAGTTTCTTCAATTATACTGGTATCACATTCGTCAGGGTTTGCTTCATTTGCAACTCTCAGCGGGCTTGACGGAGTCACAGATCTGGGCTTGCATTCCCAGACACGAACCACACCCCGTTAAGCCGCTCTGCTTCTTATTACACTTCTACTTTCAACCAGGATCTAAAATGGAACAAACTGGCTCAGAGGAAAGCACTCCTTCAATTAATGACCCCAGGTTGCAGTTGCCCAACCTGCCACAAGGATTCGCTTGAGTTTGAAGTGACAGGGTTTCTGTAGCGAATAATTTCTCCCTCCAACCTGAATAGCACTTAGCCAATTTGCACCATCGTTTGCGGGACTCCCGGACATGATCAGTAAGCCACACCCAAGGAATGAACCTGTGTCACAATGACCCAACTTCACTGAATGCAGCGTTTTAGGCCACTGCCAAGCTTGGCAGCCTTACTTAATCTGTTTCACCAAAGTACTTTCTTATTGTGTCCCATTTAATGTGAATTGCAATGTCTTATGATGTAACTCCCACCACAGTTATTGCAAGGTCCTTGAGGGGATTATGTCCTGCAATGTTTAAGTCAATAATGATTAACCTTGCTGCTTAAATTGTTGTTTCTGAATGGTTTATTTTCTTCATAGGTGCCTTAAAAAGGTGCATAGTTGCGACACAGGATAATATTTAAGAAACTCCTCCCAGGATAAAGCAACCCTTCCCATTTATTTGAATCAGTCAATCAAATTCAAATATAAAATATTACACTAACTTCGGCATAGTTTCTAACCTTCTTTACTGGTTTGTATTCAGAAGGCAGCAAGAAGGCAACGGTTAGCAGAGTTCAGAAAACGACAACATATTAGTTACACCATTTATTGGAGAACAATGCATTACAATACTTAAAACCTTTCTTGCCAATATGTTCTGCACCTCTGAGGCAACTCACTGCCATCACATAATTATGTATATGACACTTAACAACAATATCAACACCATCATTTAATCAATAGCCATATGTAATGAGCAGTGTAATGAGCAATATGTAATGAGCAGTATTGCTGTACAGCATACCTTGCTGACGATTAAGTAGTATGAAATCTGATATTGAGATCCCAACGTCAGGTGGCCAATGACCATTCGGGTTTCCTGTCTGAACTGGCTATACCAATTGTTTGTAGCATCTGTTTACTTACCAAATGGTTGCTAGATTTAATCACAAGATGACCAGTGTCTTTTGTCCCAGAACACACAACTTACTATCTACAATCAAACAATCTAAAATGTATAAGTCACTAGGAGGTGAGTGTCTGCTAAATGCCTAAAATGTAAAATATCAAATTACCCCACTTAAGGTTAGAATTGTTTGTTTGTTTTCTCACCCTTTTGTCATATGGGTGTTCTCTTATATATCTAAAGGTATATAGACCATAGGTGATAGAATGCTTTATTATGAGATCTTAATATAAAGTATTGCTGACTACACAAGAAGAGCAATAACTAAGAGCCTTGACATGTTAAACATCCATATATACAGACATCTAATCCATTGTTGTAGCAACCTGTTTGAATGTCCATTCTAATAATGACAAACGAGAAAGATAGTTTGTTGATAGAAAGGTAGCCAGACGTTTTGTCAGACCAAAACAACCTAGCTACTTTTAGAGTTCTTTCTTGGAAAACAAAAAAGTTGTTTCAATAAATCTGTAGTAACCAGAGAGGCACCAGTATTCTTTTCCTTTTATGGAGATGTACAAATTTGAACAGTACTCCTAGGGTCGGTTTCGCGGACACAAAATAAACCCGAGCCAGGACTAATAAATCAAGCTCAGTGCTAGTCCAGGACTTAAAATGGGTATTAAATTGAATGTATTAGTCCAGCTCTAGGTCGGAATCTGAAGTCATAGAGAAAATGGGTTTTAAATCTAAACATATACAGTGGAGGAAAAAAATATTTGATCACCAGTTGATTTTGTATGTTTGCCCACTGACATAGAAATGATCAGTCTATACTTGTATGGTAGGTTTATTTGAACGGTGAAAGACAGAATTACAACAAAAAATAAGATTTAATAACATTTCAAATAAGTATTTGATCCCCTATCAATCAACAAGATTTCTGGCTTCCAGGTGTCTTTTATACATGGTAACGAGCTGAGATTAGGTGCACTCTCTTAAATGGAGACTGAAGAGCTGTCCAAGGATGTCAGGGACAAGATTGTAGACCTACACAAGGCTGGAATGGGCTACAAGACCATCCCCAAGCAGCTTGCTGAGATGTTTACAAAAATTGGTGCAATTATTTGCAAATGGAAGAAACACAAAATAACTGTCAATCACCCTCGATCTGGGGCTCCATGCATGATCTCACCTCATGGAGTTTCAATTATCATAGGAACGGTGAGGAATCAGCCCAGAACTACACAGAAGGATCTTGTCAATGATCTAAAGGCAGCTGGGGACTGAAATCCTGTAACGCCCGCAAGGTCCCCCTGCTCAAGAAAGCACATGTACAGTCACATCTAAAGTTTGCAAATGAATATCTGAATGATTCAGAGGAGAACTGCGTGAAAGTGCTGTGGTCAGAGTCCAAAATTGAGCTCTTTCGCATCAACTCAACTCGCCTTGTTTGGAGGAGGAGGAATGTTTCCTATGACCCCAAGAACACCATCCCCACCGTCAAACATGGAGGTGGAAACATAATGCTTTGATGGGTGTTTTTCTGCTGAGGGGCCATGTACCGTCACATCTTGGCATTGAAAATGGGTCATGGATGGGTATTTCAGCATGACACTTACCCAAAACACATGGCCAAGGCAACAAAGGAGTGGCTCAAGACTAAGCACATTAAGGTCCTGGAGTGGCATGGGATCAAATCATTTTTCCTCCACTGTATGATCCCGTTATCAGCAGGGACGTGCACAGGGTGGGGGCTAAGGTTGCCCAGCAAACAGCCCATCTGCCCCCTTGACTCAAGTTGCCCCTCTGAGGGTGAAACGTCTGGTTGTTTGCCCTTTTTTCAGGTCAGAGCAATGGCCCCTCAAAATTCCTGTGCACCTCCCTAGTTATCAGGATATGTATCAGTTGTCAATGACTAGTATTTTCCTGGTAGCCCATTTATACTTCTCTGAATGATTACATAAGAGTGGTAATTAAGCTCTGTCATAATGGAGTCCAGGTGGATAAAAGAGGGTTTAATCTGATAGACATTTACCCGGATCTAACATCTGGACAGCTGTAGAAAGAGACAAACCAAGTGTGTGTGAGAGAGAGAGAGACAGAAAGAAAGAAATTAATAAAGAGAGACTAAAAGATACAGATTGAGACAGACCAAGGCAGATGGTGTAACCAAGGTCTTGCAGGAGAGATTTCAGAACTAAGCTGTTGAATGGACTATTCACCAAATGTAGATATACATGTCCAATATACAGTGTACTGAACAAATTGAACACTCCAGTCCACAGTAGCACATGACCAACTCTTCATCAATGTTGTACAAGACATACCTAATGCCTCAGCCCATATGGAACCTCACAGTCCTGAACGCCTCCCGACTGAGCCCTGAAAAGACAAACCACATTGGACCCGTCTCAGTGATGATGGACAGCCACTACAACAAAGAGAAAGGAACTGGGCTACTCTCCCTTCTATCAGTATAAATCCTCCAGTACAAAGTCAGGGGTCAGGATGCCCGACTTGCGTGCTGAGCTGCAAATTACCCACGCCACGCTACTGGAGCAAGGAAGGACCCTGCAGGAGCCCACATCATAGGAATTGAAATACTAGAACTGGCATCCTTCTTCAAGCCAACATTCCATGAGGGTTGGGCCTGCGGCCATAGTTATCGTGCCCCATTCTAGTAATCGTGTATCTATGGGCCACACCACACTCAACCTGCTACTGTGTGCAATTCATCTGGCTAAAGGCAGCGATTGTGGAGTAATAGATTAATGAATGGTTGGCCAGAAACATTCTAGGTATTCGGGAACACTCAATTGTTTTAGCTGAGCACATGAATTATCCACATTATGCAATTAGATACAGCTTTACTGCCTAGTGGAAAATACCTTATCATTAGGATACTATACTGCCAAGCCCAAAACCAGATTTTATTCTTTTGTGTATACTAATTATCAGTATGTAAGAAATCCTTGAATGGATGCAAAGTCAGTTCTGGCTCTCAGCATTTTAATCTCTTAATCTCAAATTCATCTCTTCTACATGAAACCACTAAAATGTTTTTGTATGTTGCTAAATGAGCTCAAAAGCACCTGTGATTGCTAGTACTAATCTACTTACTATGGGATGAATAGCAAAATAGTAAATAGGGTTAAGAGGTTAACTGCTTCGCTTAGGGACACAATGACAAATTTTTGATCTATAAATGTATGCAGTTAATGGCCAGATTCTCTAACCATTAGGCTACCTGGTGCCCCAACATTCTCAGTGAAAAGATGGGTAAGGACTAAGTCTTGATTGTGCCGCTAGCCAACGAGTGGCCTAGGAAGTCCCATGGGCAATACAAATTCACCAGGATCATCTGTTGCCAAAATCGTTTAGAACACTCGGCAGAAAACTCCCTGGTACAAACATGGGCATAAGGACAATTTCAGACTATTGTCAATTAATGTAGCCATTTTTTAAGTCAAAAGAACATTTGTCTCATAGGCAAAAAATTATATGTATATAGAGATTTTTTTAAATTGCAGATCAGGTATGAGCACCAACTTGTTGTTGATACATTCAATATTATCATAATTTCAACAACCTCTTGTGTTTTTTTTAGGATTGTACAATTAGGATGTACCGTATGCTCATTCCACAGCTAGCTAAAAATGTTGCTGAAGGGACTGTCCAATTTAGAGCAATGTTAGGGAGGGTGGTCACATGTGTTATAAAGCAGAGAACCTCAAGTTTACGTCCAGCGTGGGGCCAGGCAAACTTTACAGTGGCGTCTGCTATGAACAGAATATATTAAGAACAATCTAGTTCTGACCAGGTCTGTAGGTAGTTAGTAACTAGAACGGAACTCCTGCGTTAGCCAAGTGGTGTTTATTCCAGGTAACCAAGAGCAGCCAGACTTCATCCAAAAGTGTAATCAAAATAATCAAAATAAGCAATCAATTTATCTACATGTTACCTGTTAATACATTTCTTTCATTTATGAGTTGTCCATCATTCAATGGCGAGAAACAGCCCCCATCCCACTCTGTATGCGTGAGGGCACTGTATCTGATGCTGTCCAGCAAAAAACATTATAATATGTAAATATAAAACACAATGCCTAAGTAAATGTAACATCAACATACAGATTTTTCATAATCTGCCAATATTAAAAATTTCCTCCACAAATATATTTCACTAACCATAAATTAACACCCTTGTACTTGAATTCATGAAAAAGTATGTTATAATCCCTCACACCTTTCAATAGAAAATGTAACATTTGTTAAACATTTGTATGTTCTATATTGGTATATGTGTTTCTATTTGTTACATGTAATATATATTTGCAACTTGCCGTCTGCACATTTGAAATAATTAATAAGCAATTATTCTTGTCTCCACTGTACCGCAGCTTGCTTATTATAAAGGCTTATTGAGGTTGTAATATATGTTATCTTCCAGGCTTCACTTTGGAGCTTTCATCTGTCTGTTCTTCTGCAACTGCAATATGAAAACAATTTAGTTGCTTTTCTAAAATAAAGCATAGAAAAACAAATAATTAATCTGATAAAGACAGACAGCTGGCCGCTTCCAGTGAAGTGCTAGGAAAATCCAGTGAAGTGCTAGCTTCTGGAAAAGTCATCTGGCACCAAAGCACATGCTTTGCTTGACTGTAAGAAGAAGTCTCACAAGGTATTAAGTGTTTCCCTCTTAGTATAGTAAGAGCGGCGGCTAAATTGTGATGCACAGCGACAAACTGTTATTTTTACGAAATACATATTATTTTTTACCAAGCTGTGCAAAGTTTACCATAGCATGAGCATCAAAGCAGCAACAATATTCTGGAATCAACATTCGGAGTATCAAGCTAGCAACTGAGATTCAAGATTTTCAAATGTATTCTTCAAAATAAAAGTATTTAGTAAAATGCTAAATGTATGATTTAGTTTTTTTTTTATTTATTAACTGTTTTAGATAATCTGTAGCATTTCACGCATCCAGCCATTTGTTTGGTTGTTGCACCCCCCAGAAAAGAATGTTACTGGTTGACTTAATGGAGAGGGCAGAGCTGACATTTTAACTCTGAAATCACTCAATGTAGGTTTAATTCTAAAACAGTTAGGATAAAGCTTATGTAAAGATGAATGTCAATGTTAGAATTTGGGTTATAACTTGAATATTTATACAAGCACTGACCTTGGTCAAATGCCATTTTAGAGCATTCAAAGTCAACCAATCATATTATCCCTTTAGACCTCAACAGAATTCAACATAAAATGAATCAGCCATTTCACACATTTCAAACCAACAGATATACAGTAGCACGAAAAGAACAAATTACAAGTGCAAGTAGTCTTTGATTTAAAAAGCCCATACCCAAAACTGACATCAACTGAAATAATATATTTTTTTCTCCCATTGTGTATTAACTTCTGATAAAAAAAACTATTCATCAACTCTTTGTTCTGGTGTCCTCCTTCCTTCACCTCATTCGCCTCCTCTTCCTCTGTAAGTGCAGCACATTTGCCACCACAAAACATTTGTAAGTAACCTGAACCAGGTGGACCAGATAGTAAGCTAGCTACAGCAAGCAGGTGGGTTTATTTCTATATGCATGTTAAAGGTTGAAACAAGATTAAACATCCAACTACTTTGCTGACTACATAAAAACACTTTTCATGACAAGAATGAGGTGGCAATCATTTAGGAAGGCATCTAATGTATTCATAACACAGTACCCATAAGGCACTTTAGTAGGTAGTCTTGCAGACAAACTGGATTGTAGGCTGGCTAGTTAACTAGGTCAAGCAGCTTGTGCAGTTTCCATATTTGAATGATACTGGAAGATACATAACAAATCATTCAACTATTTAACCAACTATAAGGCTAAAAATCAAACATGGACAAAACCAAACATGTATTCACAGTTTTTCTTATGTTGATAACTTCAACATCATTTATGCTTTCAAAGACCACAGACTTGTTAATGACAAATTTAAAGAAATGCCGCTCTGTGGTCTATAGTGTTTATTTCTGACTTCAGATCTGGCCTCAACACATGTGTGAAACTCCAGTGTGCTATTGCATTGGGCTTGTGGAATGCAATGATGGAGCTATACATGTGTGAGCTACATATTCCAAAAGTGCAGAGCCTAGGGAACATGGTCATCTTTGAAAGTTTACAAAATACTATTTGTAAGAATTTGTTCAGGGTCGCCCATGGTTTTGTTACAAAGTTCTTGTTTCGCAAAAATGAGTCTCCAGGAACATGAGGATTTTTATGGTTATGCTGTATTACGCATATACAACATTATGCTATATAACAATAAGATGAAAACTGTATTTTTATTATCTTGCATATAAAAGACCATTCATGTAAAACAAATGGTAAGAACTTTGTGTCATGTCCTGGCTGGGGCCCCAAGCCTTCTCTGTGCCTTGGGGCTCACCCCCAGTCAGGACGTGACACATAGAGAGGCCTCTAGCCTTCTCTATGCCGCTGTGGGCTCCCCAGTCAGAGCAGCTGTGTTCAGTTGCCTCTGATTGGGGAGCCTACTTAGGCTGAGTTAGTCCCACACTCTGTGTGGTTTATTGTTTGTTTGTGTATGGCAACGTTCACGTTCACGTTCACGGTCACGTTCACGGTCACGTTCACGGTCACGGTCCGTTTCAATGTTATTCCCGTGGATACGCTACATGTTCTTTGTAAGTTGTTTTAGTTCTGTTTGCTGCTCGTTACAGCACCTTTACTTTTACGTTTACAGTCCGTGTTAGTTTGTGTCCTGTTTTATGGGAATAAATTCACCTTTTCATTTAAAATGTCTGCGCTTGATTCCGCACCACACCCTGGACGTGACACTTTGTATTTATTTCTATCGTTTTTACTGAGTTACTTCATTTCTACAATTTAGGCAAATGCCCTGTTTAGTGATGATAAGTGTGCGTTTTACAATGTGTTCCTGGCTGCAAAATAAATGTACTGCATTTTTCTCTTTCTTTACATCAAAACTGTGTCTCTGTTGCCAGGCAATTGTATAGATTTTTGGTTCATGTCTGACGCTCAGCATTCTCAAGTCTTCCTTACATTAATTAACACACACATTTTAACCCACATGCCTGAAAAAGTTGAACGAAAAGACAAAAATTATCATTAGTTCCCTTTTATCCTGTAAATTAACTTTTGAAGAACATAAACGCATGTGTTTGTAGGACTCCACATTCTACAAAGATCCAGAACACAAAAGGGACTATATTAATCTCAGGTAAATAAGGTAATAACATCTGCAAGCAACAGCAATATCTGTAAATGTTTCATGTAAGTCCCCAAAGTATTATATTTGGTTCAAATTAGATTTTGGAAATGAAATAGTGGGGATTGCAGTGTAACATTAAATACCCATTTCTCTGTAATTATATTATGGTATACAGTGGGGCAAAAAAGTATTTAGTCAGTCAACAATTGTGCAAGTTCTCCCACTGAAAAAGATGAGAGAGGCCTGTAATTTTCATCACAGGTACACTTCAACTATGACGGACAAAATGAGAAAACAAAATCCAGAAAATCACATTGTAGGATTTTGGAATTTATTTGCAAATTATGGTGGAAAATAAGTATTTGGTCACCTACAAACAAGCAAGATTTCTGGCTCTCACAAACCTGTAACTTCTCCTTTAAGAGGCTCCACTGTCTTCCACTTGTTACCTGTATTAATAGCACCTGTTCGAACTTGTTATCAGTATAAAAGACACCTGTCCACAACCTCAAAACAGTCACACTCCAAACTCCACTATGGCCAAGACCAAAGAGCTGTCAAAGGACACCAGAAACAAAATTGTAGACCTGCACCAGGCTGGGAAGACTGAATATGCAATAGGTAAGCTGCTTGGTGTGAAGAAATCAACTGTGGGAGCAATTATTATGAAATGGAAGACATACAAGACCACTGATAATCTCCCTCGATCTGGGGCTCCACGCAAGATCTCACCCCGTGGGGTAAAAATGATCACAAGAACGGTGAGCAAAAATCCCAGAACCACACGGGGGGACCTAGTGAAATACCAGCAGAGAGCTGGGACCAAAGTAACAAAGCCTACCATCAGTAACACACTACGCCGCCAGGGACTCAAATCCTGCAGTGCCAGACGTGTCCCCCTGCTGAAGCCAGTACAGGTCCAGGCCCGTCTGAAGTTCGTTAGAGAGCATTTGGATGATCCAGAAGAAGATTGGGAGAATGTCATATGGTCAGATGAAACCAAAATAGAACTTTTTGGTAAAAACTCAACTTGTCGTGTTTGGAGGACAAAGAATGCTGAGTTGCATCCAAAGAACACCATACCTACTGTGAAGCATGGGGGTGGAAACATTATGCTTTGGGGCTGTTTTTCTGCAAAGGGACCAGGACGACTGATCCGTGTAAAGGGCAGAATGAATGGGGCCATGTATCATGAGATTTGGAGTGAAAACCTCCTTCCATCAGTTAGGGCATTGAAGATGAAACGTGGCTGGGTCTTTCAGCATGTCAATGATCCAAAACACACCGCCCGGGCATCGTAAGAAGCATTTCAGGGTCCTGGAGTGGCCTAGCCAGTCTCCAGATCTCAACCCCATAGAAAATCTTTGGAGGGAGTTGAAAGTCCGTGTTGCCCAGCAACAGCCCCAAAACATCACTGCTCTAGAGGAAATCCGCATGGAGGATAATATGGGCCAAAATACCAGCAACAGTGTGTGACAACCTTGTGAAGACTTACAGAAAAGTTTGACCTCTGTCATTGCCAACAAAGGGTATACAACAAAGTATTGAGAAACTTTTGTTATTGACCAAATACTTATTTTCCACCATAATTTGCAATTAAATTCATAAAAACCCTACAATGTGATTTTCTGGATTTTCTTTCCTCATTTTGTCTGTCATAGTTGACGTGAACATATGATAAAAATTACAAGCCTCTCATCTTTTTCAGATTTTGCACAATTGGTGGCTGACTAAATACTTTTTTGCCCCACTGTACCGAATTACACAGCAACCTGCCATACCAGGACGTCACAGTAGCATCCACGACCTACACAGCATACAGACAACACCTATAAGTGTTTTTTCAGAAGACAAAATTGGTTGTGCAAGTTACTTCACAGCGTTTGGGGGCTATATTATTTTTGAAGTGTCAATAGCAAATGTAATACAACAACAGGGGACTGACTGCAAAGGTGTATATATTTCTCAGTAAACAATTTCCAAATATATTAATTCTAAAACGTACGTTGTGGATGACAGTAAATCACTAAAAAACACAGAAGATGTGGTTGTCATCCAAACTTTGTGTTTTCTTAAGTTTCTAACCATTCCAAACAATATTAGAGGGCCCATCACTCAGAATATATGCAGCCAACTGAACCGAAAAATTATCCTAGTCCCAAAACAAACTCTTGAACTTTGGTTCTTTGGTGAAAATCAAAGGGACACATAACATGTAACAGATAATAAGCTTCAATGTGCAGAACAGCAGCCTGTCAGCTAGGTTAACCAGATAAGGGAGTCACTGAATCTTTTGTTACTGAATGCCTCTTTACCAATTTCTGGTCCTCCTCAATGATGACAGAAACCTTTATGGACGACATGGAGTCAAAGGGCATAATATTGTCGTTCTTCGGAACACAACATAATTGTTGATCATATCGTGTTTTTATATAGTTTTTTTCTCCAAAACAATTTGTATAATATTGTTGTATTTAATATTTATCTGCTACCAGGATCCTTTGGCTACCATGGAGTTACAACTTTAGAATAACTATTGTCTTGAAAAGCACTTTTTGAATTCAATAAAACACCTTTCCTTTTTATATTAATTATTATGACACCTGTAAGCCACTACAATGCAGTTAATAGGCTTGATATATATATATATATATATATCAAAAACGTTATCTATAATGATACCTATCTGTACCTATACATACTAACAATTAAAAGTAGTTCAGGTTTTTATTGATAATCTTGAAAATCCAAAACATTTAACATATTAAAGTAGACTCCTTTTGCAGCTATAGCAACTGAACACACTCGTGTCGCTCTTTCTACAATAGAAAATCAAATATTATCTGGAAAAGTCTTTCCAACACTCACAAATATGTGGCAGGTTGCTTTGCTTTCACCTGCCCAGTTCATCCAAAACCAGCTTGATGTGGATTAAGTCTAGAGACTGTGCTGGACATTTCATTATTAGAAACCTACCTTCCTGCTCTTTTCTTCTAAAGTGTTTCTAACATAGCCTGGAGGGTATTGCATGGCTGTGATGGCCCAGGCTGGTAGACTCGAAAGCACCGGTTTCATCGTTAAAAATGGGACTTTGCTACAAAATATGAAAAACTGAAAATAAATTAGCTCAGTCCAACAACATAATAAACTCTACAAATACTGAGGCCAACAAAACCCAAGCTTCCCAAACACAACATAACCTAAACACGACACAATCATTCGGGGGAAACCTTAACATAACAATTAGCCTGTAATATGAATATCTACCAAATAAATTGCATAACCCCCCCAAAAAAATGAAACAAATACCAAGGAATTTAACCCAAAATCCCTCTGCCCGTGACATTTGGTTCATTCACGCGGAACCTAGAGAAACCCGTAGTTTCCACTCAGAGCCCAATCTTTGCCACTCCAGTGCCGCTTCCGATAGCATCTCTCCACTTGGCCGACAATGCATACACTGGGCTAACGCAATGGCGATGCAAAATGCTTTGATGGTTTAGGGTGCCACTGTGCAAGTTTCAGACTCTGAGCCCCAGACCATCATGCATCCTCCTCCATGTTGATAGTTGGTGTCACATACCAAGGAACCATCCTTTCGTCTACTCAATGGCAGACAAAAAACCCTTCATGGTGAACCAAAGATTTGATTCTTTGGTTTATAAAGACTTTCTTCCTGTCTATTGTAGTCCTCTGGCAGTGCTTCTATCCTCTTGATTAAGACACAATAACTACTACGTTAAGCAACTGTACGAACACATACTGTGTAAAACTACTTTATAAAATGGGGAGTAAGATAGACATACAGCTGTGGTCAAAAGGGTACATACACTTTCACTTTCAGGGATTTTTTCACCATGGCTGTTCCTATCAAGTCAACTGAGAGCCGCATCACCAAGTCTTCTACAAAACATGTTTGGAAAGTTTTAATTCAATAAAAATCCCTCTTCTGCTTGGCAGGTAGCCCCAGTCCACAATTGAGGAGGACAAATAAGTCATAAGAAGATCATGTTTACAGTCCTATAAAATATTTTATTGGCATCACTTTATGCAGTATTTAAGTTTTTACACCCCATGACCCCCACAATCAGCTAGGGTCAGTCGAACTCTCGATCAGTCGGAATTTCTTCCGTTAGTGGTGTAGAAATTAGATATTAGAGGACACTGATTATCACCAGGTCTTGCTGTAATCACACGCTAACCATAAACGCTTTTTCCGGGTTGGAACTCTGAACTCCACCAATTTTATTTCTATGGAGAGGCATGCAGGTCATCTATAGAAAAATATTTTTAAATCAAATATGACAAGCCATCTAAAAGGTTTGCTTTTTGCTACAGATCTCTAGACTTGTAATGAGGTTACAGAAGTGAAATGAACATGGAGACCTTTTTTTGTGTCATTCTCCAGGAAAACAGAATTATAACCCCACTAATGCCCCAAGCTTTTTAAAGGTTCATTTTAATTAATTTGCTATAGCATTGTGCTATCAATCCAGTTTAGCCATCATTATCTGTCCGTTTTACAGGAATGGGTAATATTTTATCGATTCAATTGAGAATCAATTGCAGAATTATATCATATAAAAATATGATTTGGGATGGTGGTTTCTTATTTAGCTAGCAAGATAGCTGTGTACCAAAGACAGCTGTGTACCATAACAAAGGATATGGTGTTGATCATGACCCATGATCTACACACTAGGTCTTTCCAGCAAATCCGATGTTTATAATTGGCCAGGTATTGTAATACCTACATGTTTAAACAACACCATCAAAACATTAATAGCAATCCTCAAAGGCAATGAACAACCAGTATTAGCCTCTCTACACTGACTGCCTGTTAAGGTTAGGGCTAATTTTAAGGTTTTATTGTTGACCTATAAAGCAATACATGGACTTGCTCCTACTTATCTCGCTGAAATGATCCAACCATATATACCTACACGTAACCTAAAATCACAAGATGTAGGCCTTCTGATTGTACCTAGAATTTCTAAACAAACAGCCGGAGGCAGGGCTTTCTCACATAGAGCTCTGCTGCTGTGGAATTACCTGCCAATTAGGGTAAGAAATGCAGTCTCTGGGCAAACTTGTCTACTAAACTTAACTACTAAGGGTCATTTCTTCAGTATGGGTTACGACTAGTGTAGCCTGGCCGAGGAGTATGAAGGAGAATGGAAAGGATTGATACTGTCCACCCTTGCTGTCTTGCCAGATGGGCTCTCATCTCCACTGGGATGCCCTCTCTCCAATTCCATTCGAGTCACTGGCTTGCCGTTGCCGCTCCATTACTTCCCTCAAGCTGGCAATACTCAGCTTTCATTCAGGGTGGTTGCAGGGATGTCTCTTTGGCTGATGCTTGGCAATGTGGGTGGATTGATTTCTTGCCTGTTAGGCCCTGTCTGGGGCCTCCCCCAAATAGTTCCACAGTGTCACTGGACTCACCTGTCTCAGACACAAGTTTTATGCTGCTGCAATTATTGTGTCCCGGGGAGCGATGGGGTTGCACTATTATTTTCCCTTGTGTCTTGTTCCGTTTCAACACCTCTGGAGTACCAGGCCCAAAAGATCTTGTCCCGAGCCCTACTGGTTTTATTTGCTGATCAAGATGATACCTGACAATTCCAGCTGCAAAACGGCTTCAATAAATACATTTAATTGATTGTTTGATTGAAAGTGCCGTTTCCCCCACAAATGTAAACAAAAAACAATAGTGGAGGCAGGGGTGGCTAGTTAAACCAGCACACATCAGAACTGAGTGAGTAACATGAAGATTTAATAGTTAGTATGAAATCTGATACAGGGATCGCTCCCATCCCAGTATCTGCTGGTACATCAACCAATGACCACTCAGGTTTCCTGTCTCTACTGGCTATGCTAATTAATCAATGGAATACCAAAACATGCTTGATATTGATAAATATATATATATGTTTGTCTAATTTTAAGAACCAACTTCAAGCAGTATGAACATAAAGCACATAAAGCACATTGATAGATTTGAGAAATACAAATTTCTACAAATGCCCATGGACATCAATTCCTCCTTAAAAGACAAAAACACATACTTTTCAACTTGAGAAGTTTAAGGGTATCTAACTCAAATCCAAAGGGACATAAATCCAAAACGACAACAACAAAAAACAAGTAAAAGACTCTCTTTCCTTTATGTTGCGGAGCAGAACCTCGATCAAACCTATCTGAGAAACAACGCCAAACATATCTCCAAGGCCCGGCCTACTCAGGGTAATCATGCCCAGCCTACTCAGGGTAATCATACCCACCCTACTCAGGGTAATCATGCCCACCCTACTCAGGGTAATCATGCCCACCCTGCCCAGGGTAATCATGCCCACCCTACTCAGGGTAATCATGCCCACCCTGCCCAGGGTAATCATGCCCACCCTACTCAGGGTTATCCGGCCCACTCTGCTCAGGGTAATCATGCCCACCCTGTTCAGGGTAATCATGCCCACCCTACTCAGGGAAACCATGCCCACCCTGCCCAGGGTAATCATGCCCACCCTACTCAGGGTAATCATGCCCACCCTATTCAGGGTTATCCAGCCCACCCTACCCAGGTAATCATGCCCCCCCTGCTCAGGGTAATCATGCCCACCCTGCTCAGGGTTATCATGCCCACCCTGCTCAGGGTTATCCGGCCCACCCGGCTGGGTGGCTCCTTGTCCATGCCAACCTGACCATCGGGGAGAGGCCTGATTGTTTCATGGAATTGCTGCTGATGGAGGTGCCACAAAGGGTTCACATATTTTTGCAAACATGAGAGTTTCAGTTGAATTAACCACTTTTTGGGAAATAAACAATGTCATATATCATCTGTTTTAGTTTTTGCCTTTTATTTTGGAGGTGTTTGTTTCAACCCCATTTCCCGAAGAATTGGGGCGCTGCGTAAATTACAAAGGATAACGGAATGCCATAATATGCAAATCATTTATCACAATATAGAACTGAAAAAATACAAAGACAACATAGCAAATGTTAAAACTGAGAAATGTTATTGTTTGTGGAAAAATACATGTCCATCTATAATGTGATGCCAGCAACATCAAAACAGGGGCATGTATCCCATTCTGTTGCATCACCTCTTCTTTTAACAGTACTCTGTAAGTGTTTGGGAACTGAGGAGACCATTTGCTGTAGTTTTGAAAGTAAAGCGTTTTCCCATTCTTGCTTGATATAGGATTTCGACTACAGTTTGGGGTCACCTTTGTTGTACTTTTTGTGTCATAACGCACCAAATATTTTAAATGGGTGACATATTACTGAAATAAGCAAGGCCTTCCTTGAAAAATACGTAATCTGGATGGCAGCAAATATTGCTCCAAAACCTGTATTAAGCATTAATGGTGCCTCCACAAATGTGCAAGTCACCCATGCCATGTGCACCAATGCAGCCCCATGCCATTAGGATGCTGGCTTTTGAAACGTGGGCTGAGAACAAGACAGATGGTCCCTATCCGCTTGAGCTTGCAGCTGTGCGTGAACAATATGCTTATGTGTAAAACAGGACTGAGTGTAATGATGAGGTTGTTTGGTTTTATTGCCAAGAGATCTTTAGCTATGGAAGAAATGTTTCTGGCTGCATTCTGCACAAGTAGGATTTTCCTAGTAGTGCTGAATGCTATAGAAGTGTTAGTATACTCTAACAGTGACTCCAAGCATGGACCCTCTATTTGGAGCATGTTAAGTCTAATTTGTAACTACTGGCTGTGTGTGTAGGAACTGTGAGCAGCAAATACACTATATGGACAAACGTATTGGGACACCTACACATTACACCTACAGCAGCTTGTATGGCAACCAATTCTAAATCCATTAATATTGAGTTGGTCCCTCTGTCTGTTTTTGCCTTTTCTTCCAGAAGAGCATACGTGAGGTCAGACACTGATGTTGGAGGGCCAGGCACACAATTTACTTTTTAGTTCATCCCAAAGGTTTTTGTTAGGGTTGAGGTCATGGCTCTGTGTGAGCCAGTCAATTTCTTCCACACGAAACTCATTAAACTATGCATTTATGGATGTTGCTTTGGTGCAACAGAAAAGGGCCTTTCCCAAACTGTCCCCACAAAATTGGAAGAATAGAATTCTCCAAAATGTCTTGGTAAGCAGAGGTATTAACATTTCCCTTCAGTGGAACTAAGGAGCTTACGCCAAACCCAGAAAAACAACCCCTCAGCATTATCCCTCCACCACCAAACTTGGCACAATGCAGGAAACATTCTCCTGGCATTTGCCAAACCCAGGCGCGTCCATTGGACTACCAGATAGAGAAGCGTGATTCGTCACTCTACAGAACACGTTTCCACTGCTCCAGATTCCAGTGGTGCCGTGCTTCACGCCACTCCATCCGACACTTGGCATTGTCTTGCATACAGCTGCTCGACCATGCACACCCAGGCCATGTAGCTCCCGGCACAGTTTTTGTGCGGATGTTAATGCCAGAGAAGGTTTGGAACTCTGCAGTTATTGTGTCAGCAGAGCATTAGCGTCTTTTGCGCACTATAGGCCTCAGCCCACGGCAACCCCGCTCTGTAACTTTATGTGGTCTGCCACTTGGTGGCTGAGGTTCTTAAAAGCTTCCACTTTGCAGTAACACCACTTACTGTCGTTTGTGGGAAATCAAGCAGGGAAAAATGTTCACGAACTGACTTGTTGCAACTGTGGCATTCTGTTACAATACCACGCACAAATTCAGCGAGCTCTTTAGAACGACCCATTTTTATTATACCACAAATTATTGTAAATGCAGACTGCATGACTAGGCGCATGATTTTATACACCTGTGACCTTAGGACTGGATGAAACCCCTGAATTCAATGACTAAGAGGTGTGGTCCAATACTTTTGTCCATATAGTGTCTGTCACGTGTGGGCCAGGAGATAGGACACATGTGCAGAATCATTGGAAATTCCATGATTTATTTGAAGGTTTCAACAGAACAAATTACTTGAAAAAAGACTAACTGGAAACTAAGTAAAAACAACAAATATATGACTGGCCAAAACATAGTCATCAAGCACAAACAATAATCCACAACCCAAGTGGGAGAATTGTCAACTTAAATAGGTTCCCCTATCAGAGACAATTGGGCACTAAAAAGTGCCTAGAGGCACCTCCAGTGGCATATCCTGGCTGTGAGCCCCGGGCACACAAAGATGGCCAGGGGCCCCCAGCCAGGACATGACAGTGTTCATATAGTGTGTATGTATTTATATATATATATATATATATATATATATATATATTCTCTTTCTCATGTTTAAATGTTGGAAGTAAGGGGATTTGTATTCTTTAGAATATATGCAGCAATAAATGAATGAATAACTTCAGTTAACGGATAATATTCTTTATTTTTTCTTTAAAAAACGTGCAATTCTCAGTTATTAACAGAATTTAGATTATAAAAAGTATTTTTCCAGGCAAAGAGTAAAAAAAATGCAATACTATTAAACCCAAACAACTACTCTGTTTTTACTTACCAGCTGTGAACCTTGGTTAGAAAGAAATAATTACAGACTGTCCTCTGTAAATGTCTTACCTCAGACAATGGCTCATTGTGATCTTTGTTCCTCATCCAATTTTCTAAAGCAAAAAATTGGATAGGAAAATGTTCTCAACTAAGCAGGGGTTGGAATCGATTCAAGATACAGAACCTAAAAAAATATTATTGAAAGCAACAGAATTAAATTTAAGAACAAAATTGATCTCCAGTGTTCCGGAACAGAATAATTATTTTCAAACCAGTTTAGAACTTAATATTTCTAGTCCGGTCACCAGAACATAAACATGTTTGTGAAAAATAATAATTTGTGTTCCAACCCCGGCTGATTGTATGCATTAGTCTTCAATTATTTCATTTTCTCTACATTGTAAAACAAAAGTTTTAATAATAAAATGATCTGACAAATTTGTGTGTCTAGAATTATAAATATCACACATATCTTCAACAGTTAGTGGATTACATATTTAAACTAACAACACATGTAAGTTCATTGTTATAACATTGAATGTAACTGTGTATGGGTTTCCGTTTTCAGGGGGTTATAGCTGCAATAATAGGCTACTTTATCATCAAAACATATTTATTCTAATATACAGTATATGTGCAATGTATTACAAAGCATTTACACTATATGGCCAAAAGACTCCCGACCATCACACCTACGAGTAACGAGTTCAAACAGGTGCAGTTAATACAGGTAATGAGTGGAGAACAGGAGGGCTTCTTAAAGACAAACTAACAGGTCTGTGAGAGCTGGAATTCTTACTGGTTGGTAGGTGATCAAATAGTTATGTCATGCAATAAAATGCAAATGAATAACTTAATCATACAATGTGATTTTCTGGATTTTTGTTTTAGATTCCGTCTCTCACAGTTGAAGTGTACCTGTGATAAAAATTACAGACCTCTACATGCTTTGTAAGTAGGAAGACCTGCAAAATCGTCAGGCATTAATATGGAATGTGGCACCCTTTGCCGCGATAACAGCCACCTCTCCTCCAGGAAGGCTTTCCACATGATTTTGGAGTGTCTTTGAGCGAATTAGTGCTCATTTAGCCAAAAGAGCATTTGTGCGGTCAGGCACTGATGTTGGACGAGAATGCCTGTCTCGCAATCACTGTTCCAATTAATCCCAATGGTGTTCAATAAGGTTGAGGTCAGAGCTCCGCGCAGGCCACTCAAGTTCCTCCACTCCAACCTCACCGAACCACGTTATACTGGAACAGGAAAGGGCCTCCCCAAACTGTTGCCACCAAGTTGGAAGCACCCAATTGTCTAAAATGTATTTTGTAGCATTAATATGAACCTTCATTGGAACTAAAGTCTTAAATAAGGCTCACCAGCGCCTCTTCTTCTTGAGAAGGCTAAAGAAGTTTGGAATGAACCGCCACATCCTCACACGGTTCTACACCAGCACTGTAGAAAGCATCCTAATTGGCTGCATCACTGCCTGATAGGGCCACAGCTCCACCCTTAATCGCAAATAATTGCTACGGGTGGTGTGAACTGCCAGACACATCATCGGAAGTGAGCTTCCCTCCTTCCAGGACATCTATACAAGGAGGTGTGGGAGAAAAGCTTGGAGGATCATTGGAGACCCCAGCCACCCGAGCCATGGGCTGCTCTCACTGCTTCCATCGGGTCGGCGGTATCACAGGACCCGTACTAGCCAGCTACATGACAGCTTCTTCCCCCTAAGCAATCCTGAAGTCTTGATTGCTTTACAATACATATATCAGCACTGCACACTGAACTCCTACATCTAATTCAGTTCAAATCAGAGGTTTATTGTATTTGTCAAACTGCTATGTTGTTGAACATGCACACAAGACTTTCACCCACCGTTGAACTTGTGTATATGGTTGAGTGACAATAAAGAATAAAGTGTAAAGTAACTGCCTCTACTCCCTCGGCACCCTCCCTGCATAATACGGCAGTGGCTGAGACAGGGGGGTCCAATGACACTGTGGCTCTACCCAAAAGCAACCCCAGACAGGGCCCAACAGGCATCCTACAACAGACCCCGTTTAAAGTCACTAGGCTCTTCAGTATAACCCATTGTACTCCCAGTGTTTGTCTATGGAGATTGTATGGCTCTGTGCTGGATTTTATGCACCTGTGCATAATGGGTGTTGCTAAAACACCTGAAGTAAAAAATGTGTATAGTTTTCCACATACTTTCGGACAGCTTGTGTTGAAGAACAGCTTGCAAGATACATATCCAACTTCCATGTTTTAGTCAAAAGACAACTTTATTGTTATTTCATGAATCAGTCTAATTTCTTACAAATCAGAGAAATGGACAGCAGCAGCATTAAAGTAAAACTGTAATATTTTGTCTGAAAGTACTAAAAAATAAATATATTTGTAGGGAAGCTACAACAATAGCATCGTAGAGACCTTCATTGAAGGGATAGAATGCTTTGATATCAGATCTACATCTTTTTCCCGTTAAATACATCCTGGAATGCTATATTATGACATACCTACTGAGGGAACATCTAAAAACAAATGTTTTTAACTAACAACACATAGTGGTTTGAGAGATCTCTCCCTCTTTAAATCCATCACCCAATTCATATTCAGTTAAATAAGGCAATACTTTTTAAACAGGAATACAACTGGCAAATATTTAGTCAATTAAATGTTTTTATATAGCTATTAACTAAAAAGACTGTTAAACTCGTTCCTTTGTTGCTGCACCTTTAAAATTATTTTTCACCGCTGAGAAAGTGGAAATTACCTATTGGGTCAAAGATGCAATATCCTTTATTTCTACCTAAGAGCGGACATAGTGACCAATGCAACTTTCGGTTTCTGAGTTGTATAGATTGGGCTTCTAGACTTCTTTCTACATAAATAACAAAAAGCTTTGATTCATACAGTACATGTACGTCATGTCAATAGCTGCTATGCTGGCTTCAGATGGGCTCAAACTTAACATTCTGAGCTTGTGTTATAACCAGTATTGTGGTAAAAAAGTGTGTGTATAATCGGTTCCCCAGTCTCTGTGAGACAGGCAACTCTCCCTTATACTTTCAATGCATTTTTCAGTGGTGCAAACAGGTGGGTAAACTGGGTGTATTTGCCTCTAAAACACTGTTCATAATGCCATATTGTCTGGGGCAGAACATGAAACATTCAAATATAACATAATATACACATACAGTATCTTTTACATTTGATACAGATATTCCATTGTTTTCCTTTTAACTAGGTAATGAAAAAAACAATAAAACAAAAAATGTTTACCTACAGCAATTACCGTGGCTTAAAATAATCACAAAAACAAAATAGGAATAAATAGAATCTCATAGTGGTATTTGCTGTTGAAAAAAATGCCACTAAACCATTACAACTACACAGCTATAGCTTTCGGTAGGCCAGAAAAACAATTAGAGTTTGTAACTACAGACAGTCATGCACATTGAATGGGTAATGTGAATTTGTCTTAAACATCCATACCTTACTGACTAGCTCTGAGATGAGTGTGATGATTAAAGGTTATTTCTGAGGCAAAAGACTGATGATACAAAACATGCTCCACTGTTCCAGAACTACTGACTGAAAGCTATTGAGTTGTCAGACGTCTTTTGTGACTATAATAAGGGATAAGGTTTTGTTTCTCTATTCATACAAAATCTATTTTTTTACAATACAAATGTATTAGTGAGAAAAACTTTAAATGACTATGCTTGGGATTGGAATACTAAATCAAACACAGCACGGTTTAACGTCATTATTGGCGCACAGTCAACACATCTGGTCTAAGAAAGTTGGTATTTGTCAAATGCAAATACTTGCAAATAAATGTACATTGCAACAATTAATTGAATATACAGTACAGTTTGGTGAACTACATACCATTTGGGTGGACAATGACGAAATTCAGGATATATACCTACATCTTTTCCCCATGGCATTTGTGGCTTAAGGCATCTCCATTGTTTTAATAAAAATCCCACTGAACTCTCCCAAATCTATTGAGACCTTTAGCTAACTAACCTAGGATGTTTTGATGCATTTTTTAACAAAAATGATTCATTAGAGGTATTACACCATTCCAGCAGATTTTCAGCAGTACTTTTGCAACGGTAAAATGTGGCTTTGTTAAAGTGTGTTTAGCTAGATGCAGACAGAATCTTCAGGTTAAAAAGATGATTTTTACATTCTCTGAGGTAGATCTAAGTTGGATAACTAACCTTCAATAGTGGTTTTGAAGTTATGACATTATCAAGAAAATATACATGAATGAAATAATTAAATTAATCTATCAAATTAGAAATTATTTCTACAACTGTGCCAAACCACTTGTTGTTGCATTATCTGCATTTCTATTTTGTATGACTGTACAAAGAATATACTCAATACCCCAGGAAAAATATTGATTTCTCTCTGACCTCTTAGGTTTTGCTCTGTAGGTAGAGAAACAACATAATTGAGGGTTTTGTGTCCACAACACTGCCATTTTTGGGTGTAAGAACAATTTTGTATACATATATTTTTGGTGTAGTAAATCATTTGTGCACATGCACAAGCATTTTATGTAGAGCACATTTCATGGAGAAAAATAAATGTCCACTGCATTGATGCAAAGAATCATAATACTGCCAAGCAAGGCAAATGCTATTTTGTAGCAAACTTTGACTTGAAAATGACTTTTGGGAAAGCCTTTACCTTAACCAGAAGGCTATGTTCATTAGCATTGCTAAAGGCTACATAAAGTGATAAGACCCATCTGGGTCATCATACAAGGTCTGTTGCCGCTTAGGTTGTGAGGAGTATGAATTACTTATGGTCATGATTTAAGGTAAACTGCTAATACATGTCCTAAGTTCAGTTCTTTTCGAAATGTGAGACAAATGTGAGACAAAAAGTAACACATTCACTAGTACCAAACAGCTTTTTGAGTTATAGTATAAAAAGTACATACGTTATTTTTGTACCATACAAGACTAATCTTGATTAATCTAACTTTCCTGCTTGACTCATTGTCATGGCCATTTGGAAAGGGTTGTGTATCTGTTAGTTCACTAACTAACTAGCTTGCTACACAACTTTACTCAGACATTTCTTCTCTGCTTTATCATCATAATCTCAGCAGTCCTGGTAGCTGCACTCTGAAGTAACCACCTTTGGTCTCTTGGCGGGGTTACATTTACCCAAATCCACCATCTTCCCGGTGTAATCGACACACAGCACACTTTGATGGCGCACCCCCACACCACAAGTCCTCGAGCAAGCTAACCAGGGACCCATCTGCCATATAGGGCAAGGCAGGTCCCCGCATGGCCGGATGTCTATCGGACGCAGGTCTTCATCGCAGAAGAACGACAGAGATCCCCTCCCGTCCAGGCACTCCACGTTGCGTCTGGACCAACCTGAGCCGCAGCTCTTTGAGCACTCAGACCACTCCCCCAAAGCCCACTCAGCACCACCTATTGGCAGAATCGCGTGTAGTGAAGCTCTACCTTCAGCTCCACGTTTGGTGAAGGGGACATCCCTGGGGAGGAAGAAAGTGTACTTGACTCTGGGGGGAGAGGCGTCTCCGGCTGTGGAAAGGAGCTGGACAGTTAATGCCTGCCGGAGCTTATGGTAGCTCATGAGCCTCTCAAGAGTGGTGGAGGAGCCGCTGTACCGAAGAACGGCACCAGGAACTGGGATGTCTTGCTCTGATGTGGACACTGAAAAATTACCATTCAGAATGTAAGAACCTCCTGTCTTCAGAGCCAGGTAGTTCCCATCGTGTTTGATCCCACGGTTGCTCTTTTGCTTAATATCGATGTTGGTGGCCCCTGCCGGAATGGTTACAATGTCATTGTAGCCAAATCTGTGTGGAGTTAAGAAAGAGAAACGTGTCATTGTTTTTCTATAGAGAGCCATTAAAATCATCGAGAAAAGTGTCAGAATTCTATTTAGGATTTCAGTATAATATAGATCCTGAGTAGCCTAGTGGTCAAGACCGTTGGGTTATGGTAATATTAACTATTTGATGTATTTGATGTATTTGATGTATTAATGGTGTATACATGGTATAAGCCAAGTTACAGAGTGAGGTTACGTGAAGGTACGGAGTTCTTTATTTCTGCACAAGAGGAATGTGTGCTGAGTAAAGCAGTGCCACGCACAGATGGCATCTGTTCCTTTGTGTGGTAGGTTTCAAGTTAATGGCGGTCATGTGTTTGAAATGGTCAGCAATGACAAAGACATCTGTTAATTGGTTAAAGCCATTTGTGTCTGTTCCCTTCTCATGACCACTTTGATGACCCTTTTTTTACTCCTCTAATAAGCTCACTTGTGACCCATTTTGGTTGGACCGGCCACCTATGGTGACCTTAGTCCTCTGAGGGGAAGCTGGGGAAACAGACCTCCTTTTAGTATAACCTAATAGATAATAGTTAACCAAGTGAACATGTATTGTCAATAAAGAACTGTTGTGCGTTGCCTTGACACACCCCTGGACTGTATAAATATGGTATGTAACTTTGGAATGGCAGAGCTGCTTCCCTGTCACTCTCAGACTCTCCTTGCAAGTAAATCTTTAATAAACTGCTAATAGTGCAAAAATACTTTTTCTTTCTTACCAGCCTAAATTATCATTCTAGACATAGTAAAATTGCCAGGATAGCTGGTATTCATTCATAGTCATTGGTCACTCAGGTGACCTGAAAAAAAGTATCTGAGTATGACATTTGTAACCTAAATGCTTCCAGGCTGTTGCTGTATATAAGAATGTTTGTTTGCTTATTTAGGACAAAAAATACTTACATGGCTTTATTCATGGAATCAGTGATCTTCCTGCAGGTTGTTCCATCACCACCGCACACGCCACATTTGTCCAGCTTCACATTGGACTCGATTACCTGGTCACAGCCAGCTTTGATGCACTGTCCCTGGACACAAATGGAAGTGGTGTCTGGCCCACAGGTCGTGCCATCAACAACCTGAAACCATAAAGAGAAATATCCAATGTATTACCCTATGCTTTTACATAGAGCACTATGATGAAGAGTTTTGATGACTTTGACATTTATAGAGCACATGAGTCAAAACCATTTATAAATAACATTAAATTTATTAGCTACCTTGGCCTCGAAGACTTTGAATTCATTGCTGCCTCTTGCTCTGCAAAACAGTTTACACCTGTCCCTTGGTGAGACACCAGTGTACTTAGGAATCCACTGCTTAATGTTTCCATATATGTCCAGATATCGGTCACTGTTGTATTTCGCACACTGCTCATCCCTGAAACCTAGGAAGAGGATGAAGAGGAAGAGGATATATCATTGTACATCCCTACTGACCAGCTTACCTTGTACACTGTATGCCCAAAGCCCACTGGCGACATCTCAGAAACCACTGCCCCAATTTTTTATACATTTAAATGATTCTCAGCACAGAGATCGGCCATTTAAAAAATTGCACTGATTGGCCAAAAGCTACAGTAATCTTTGGAGAGCAATTAGTTAAACTCATTACCTTTAATCCATCACTAATGGGCTGATTTTTATCCTCCACACAGATCGACACATGCATACGCAGTGGAGAAACGCTAAGCTATTTTTGAAAAGCTGGCAAATAAATGTGTAGTGATACATATGAGCAAACGCATAACAACAGAAATAAAAATACATAAAACAAAAAATATATATTTTGCTATAAATGTGTGTCACACTCAATCCATAATGAAAATAACTCTTAACGTTTTTCATATGATTAAGCAGTGAAGTACAGATTTTGTGACCATCAACACCTATAAGCTCACCTTTTGGGCAAACACAAAAGCAGCCTTGACAATATTAGAGGGCATAGCAAATGGTGCAATTCGATATGAGCGCATGATCAGGGAGCAGGTCGACTTCTTTGCGTATGATGGTGAGTGGCTCTTAAGCCAGTACTGATTCCCCAGAGCAATCCTTTTAAACATCTGCCAAGAGCTGACACCAGAGATGGGGGCCGACAAATGTATTTCTTGTTTTTTGTGACCATTTTCCTGCTTTATTTGTGTATCAAATAAACCTCAATCATTTTGTGTGCACGCAAAACCTATTTCCACATTTGCCAAAACATTTTTTGACATTTCCACACAACTAACGAATAAGGTCCATTTACAAAATTTACAACGGCAGGCAAGTCATTTTCCCAAGGGCAAGCACTGCATCATTAATGGGGGATTACAAATTCACGATTTGATCGTTAGTTATTGATTTGAGATTTTCGAGGTTACCAACTTACCATGATCAACTTGGCATGCCTGAGTGTTACAGGACTGGTACTTGATTCTCTGCCCCAGGCAATATGTCCCCCCATTCTGTGGTTCAGGATCAGTACATTCTCTCTGGGAGAACTCCACCCCTCCTCCGCATGACCTAGAGCATGAACCCCAGGGGCCCCAAACACTCCAGCCTCCATCCACAGGCTCCTACAAAATAAAACCAGACAGAACCATCAATCAGTCTTCCTGTGTGTCGTGCTAGCTTGCGTAAAATAATTTTTCTTAAATATCAGACTTTTCCCTTAAACTCAAGATCAACCTCAACAAGACAAAGTTGCTCTCCCTTTGGTGTAAGTCCTTTCCTTGACCCCCCCCAAAGAACCTAGCTGTGACCCTGGGCAACTCTTTCTCTCAAGGCATTGACCTGTTCCTGCAGGTTATGTCTTACAACATTTGTAAGTACTACATTACCATAGAAAGGTACTAATCCAGGCACTTGTCTGGACACACTCATGTCTGGACAACTGCAACCAAATCTGTCAAACTCCAGAATGACGCAGCGTGTTTGGAGTTAAAACCTCTCAAGTTCTTCCATGTTACTCTGCTATTAATTTCACTCTACTGGCTTCCAGCTGAAGCTTGAATCCACTACAAAACCATGATGCCTGCCTATGGAGCAGCATGGAGAACCTCTGGTCTTTTGTTGTGCCAACTGAAAAACATTTTCCTGGTGTTTTACCATCCAAATGTCCACCCAATATCCCAAACCTGAGTGTCTATTCAACGATGTGAGTCTTCTGGCACAACAAGACCCCCAACATACATCAAATAGCATCCCAGATAATTTAGGAAAAGACTGACAAATCTAAATAAAATACATAACCTATTTAAGAAGAGTGCCAGAGTTTCTATATATTTGTCCACATCTGTATCTTAGAAATTGCAGGGCATACGTGTATGAAGCTACATTTCTTTGGAATGATCTGTCAATCCTGTGAGAGTATCAACCTTCCCGACTGAAAATTATTTTTTCTCGACATCCTGTTATTGGGTATATTCTAGCCCAAAGGTAATGAGAATGAAAAGAAGGGCACTTGCTTGACCAGCCAAGGCTGCCAGGATACCCCATTTCCAATGCTTCTAACCCTACTGTCTGCTGAGTCAATGTCTGCTCAGTCACTTGACTTGTGCTCTGACATCCCTAGGAGGTTTCATCCTGTTAGGTCAAACGCTTTTGCTGTACTTGGGAATGGGACGAATACATGGTTAGATCTTTCTGTTCAGTATTACGCTCCCTTAGACTCTAGGGAAGAACACTGTTGACTATACTCAGCCTATCCTTAGGGTAGTCATTGATTTGTCGATGTTCCATTGGGGGTCTGTGACAATGCTCGATGGCAGGTTGTCCCTATCCAGTGTTATCATTCATTTTGGCAGACCCTTTCCAAATTCCACCTGGTCATGTTGCTTATCTAAATTCTGCCGGACTATTCCTGTTCATACTTTCCACAGTCCACCTGGTCGCTGATATTTCTGTCTCAACCTCTTAACTCTCGCCTATGAAAAGCCCATTTACATTTTCTCCAGTGGGTCTGACTTTGAATCACGGTGATTATGTTCCATGCTTGGTTATGAAAAGTCTTCTGGCAATTTCTCCTGAGGAGGAGTTGTTGTTGACCCTGCTGGTCTTTTGAACATTGAAATGTCTTGATAAACGACTTGCCTTAAAGGTAAAGTACTATTACAACCTCCACCTGGCTCAGCCATAAGAAGGCCAACCCCTCAAAAATCTCTCCAGATTTCGTGGTAGGTCTTGTACAACTGCATCTTGGTTGCTTGCTTGGCAAGGGTTTATGTCGTGTCTTTTTTAAGCACTTGATTTGAAAAGGTTTTATAACATACTGGTGATTGATCTGATCTGTCAATCAACTTGTGTTTAGGACCCTTCAACAGTAGGGATTTACACTAACCCATGCTAGAGCACTTGGTAATTGAAAATGATTCACACAGCAAAAATGTAATTCTTATGCTCTGTAATGATATACCCTGGCCATTTGAAACAGTTAGTACATGCCAGTCTTGATATACGTTTTTTTTAGTTTGGCAACTTCCTGTGGCATGTCGTGGCCTGGCCTGCAGTCTGCCACACGTGTAACTGCCTCCTGTGCGTGTGTCTCAGCTCCACATACTTACAGCTCCTGGCATGTGCTGCTTAGACACTGCATTTCATTTCTCTAGGGTTTTTACGAGTTGGCTGCAAGAACACCTCTAACAGCCAGTGCCTGTGATCACGAGATAAACCCTTGGAATGGAATAGGCATGGCTGTTTTTAGGCTCACACCAAATATACTCTCTTACTGCCTAAAAGGTCTGCACCAAATATTCTCCCTTAGTGTTTGAAAGGCCTGCACTAAATATAATACGGCCAGACACTCAGATTTGAGGGTATGAATAAGAGACGGTTCATTATTTTAAGATACCATTCAACAGGGCTGGGGCTGTGGTGCATTGCACAGAGGAAATGAGACTATTCTATTTTGAACGATATCACAGAAAGGAGCCAAAAACAAATCAAAGGGTTGTAAAAAAAGCCACCGCTCATGGTCAAACGTAGATGGCTAGAGAAGCATAGGTCAAGATGAATTGAACGGTTCAAAGAAAGCAGGAGGTTGCAAAAACAGTTATTAGACCTAACGGATGGACAAAAAGAAAAACATGTTAAAGGAAGACGGAGAGAGAGACATAATATAGCATACCTGTTTTTCCTGCTGATCAGTCACTAGGGTACAGACACCGCCCTGACATGTGGTGTTGACTCCAGCTTCGGCCCCACAGGGAGTGCCATCAGCCCAGGGTAGGCTGCCATTGCGGGTGGTACAGTGGGTCTGGCCCTCCTCCCGGCACCACAGCTGGCTGCATGTTTGGTCTTCTGGAGTGTCCGGGCACAGGGTGAACTCCTCCCCAAAGACTTGCTGGCACTGACGTTCCAGGTTGAAGAAGACGCCGGCCGGTTCAACAGGGAGAGGGAGAGTCTGCTCTGGAGGATCCAGCAGACAGTCACCTGGTAGACAAAACAGGCACATAAATACATCCAGTTGATTTGTAAAAAAAAGAATAAATTTCACATCAGCAGAACGGATTTACATGAAATTTCATGAAATTGAGCAAAGAAATACAAAAAATACAACCGATATTTTACATTTCAGCACATTTCAAGATCCTTGATAGTCTTTGGTTTGTACTTGTGGACTGCTTTCTTCAACTCAGTTAGTAAAATGTCTGTGTTGGGCCCAATAAGGGCTTCCTTCGTGTAAATGAGATACCAAAAAGGTTGAACGTATAGACAGAACAACTTTGAGAGACATTTGTGAGATTAGCTGGGCACATTTTAGCCTAGGTGGTTGTATATCATTTCAAAGTGCTTGTGGTAGAATTCAGGTTTCCACAGTTCTCCAATGCCTGAGCTCACGTGACGGTGCCCTCAAACGCCAACCTCTACTAGACACCTTATTTAGCAATTGAAGTAAACGTGTTAAAACATACTCTCTTCAGCGGTGGTATTGTTTTATTAAGTGCATCCTATGACACACTTTTCATTCACACACCTTTATCATCCAACATAATATAACAGATGAATTGTTAACTAAAAAGCAAACTGGGCAGTTGAGAAACATGTGAGAAATGAACCCCACATTCTAATTTCCATTTCAACGCTCACACACACAATACATCTGTATGAACATTGATTTTTATTTCTAATCAGCGGATGTCACAATCGAGTTAATGTTTTGAGTGTAATCAAATATGTTGATTGTCTCAATGTTTCGGATAGCGTTGAAAGCTCTTTGGGTTTACCCATGGTAATGGGTGACAAAGGGATTTTGTGTGCAACTTCATATTTAAAACCCAGGGAAACAAGATAGGAGTGAAATATATTTTAGTGGTGCCAATAGAATTAAAACCAATATTTTGCAACAAAAAAAATGCTTTGCAAAATTATTATGTTAAAGTCAGTTGACAAAACGTTTGAATATAAAAATTATGGCCTGGCAGTGTAAACAAACAAGCACAGACACATCGACCATGGAGAGTTACAGTACGTGAATGTAGAGAACTTGGGATGCAATGTACGTGCTAATCATTCACTGACATTTAAGAGACTTGTACATGGAGCACGGAAAGTCTGAAGAGACCTGAGGGGGGCTAAAGCTCTAACAAAGGTAAGAACACATGATCAATCACCGGGACACAACAACTGCAAGTGGGAGCCAGTTTGCCCGAAGCATGTGAAATGTTGTTTCTTTGCAAACCTAAAACAGGTGTGCAACACTATTTGCTTGAGGCTTCTGTTTTCATAGCACAGTGAAATGGCCAAGCACATTTCCCTGAAAGATGTCTTAAGGGGAACGTTAACAAAGATGGTGTTGCCAGGGACGATCATAATATCCAGGTTACATTTCTGGTTTCATTTGTGATCATATCAACATTAGGCTACCCATGTACATTAGGCGAACGGATGTTTAACATTTAAACATTGAAAGCACCGCATGAAATTCATTTACCGTAAAAGTGGTAATCTAAGCATTTATGCAAATGTAAAAGTGAAGAGTAACTGCCTCTCTGGCCTGATCTACAGTAGTATGTGGCAAGATCCTTCTTTGTTAGATCTTATTAGGGGTATCGTTCCTGACAGAGGGGAAGTTGACAACAGCTGTTCACTGTCTACCTATGGCAGGGCAGATAAATTCAACGTGCTGGCCTACGCTCTTTTTCTCTTCTCTGAGAGGAAAAAATGTTTTTAAAGCCGAAATGTGTGACTCACAAGATGAGTCAGAGGAAGAGAGAAAGAGAGGACGAGCGCAAGAATACACTGAAATATCGACAGAAGATAAATCAACCACTGAAAAAAAATGGATGTTTTGCAAAGCTGATATCTCCCTTGCTTTCGTATTGCTCTCTAAGAGAGACACAATAGTTTAGAGACGTGTTTTTAGCCGGGGCCCCATGGCAGCATTATTTCTGGGATGTATTCTCAGAGAACTCTCATCTTCTGTGTTTTTTTTGTGTAATACAGTGACGTAGTGTACTGAAGAATCCTTATAACAGCCGTCTAATCTTCCTCTACACTCGACAGAAAGGTTCGGGAATAGATGGATAACACGACAGAGATGGATCCGCAGGGAGGAAGAGTTGAATTAAAGTTCTCCTACCATGTCCATTGTCGAAAAACTCTGTGACGTAGCGGGCGCTACAAGGTGACCACGGCATGGTCTTGTTGAGGCTAACAAACACGGATGCCATCATGTGGTGCCCGTCCAGGTGTCCAAACCACCTGATGCAGTTACTCGAGTCGTCATGAGGCATGCTGAGTACATGACCTGAGGACAGAAAGAAAATAACGCTACAAACAGCAAGCAATCCGAACACCAAGCACCTTTCCATCTGTATTCTAATTTGAGCCGGTGGGGTAGTTTCTTGGTTTCTGGGAACCGCGTTCTGATGGAAAACAATAGGAAAAACAAGACCTCCATCCACTTAGCCCTTGCCCTAAAGTCGCATACCTTGCGAGAAAGGAGACACACCAGAATACAAATAGTTTCATGGCGTGTTCCTGTCACATTCCAAGCTCCTGTTTCCATCGCTAGCTAACATACCTAGCTCGTGCGTCACAGTGAAGGCGGCCTGCAGACCGTTATCCTCTATGACAGAGCAGCTTCTCTTTGGATCACACATGGTGCCGATATCAGCCACCCCCAGTGTGTTACAGTTCTTCTGACCACATATGTCCTGCAAGGTGTGGGGGGAGGGGGCAAGAGGAGAGAAGAATGCATGATATCACGTCAGTAAAGACGGGATAGACACAAAAATATTAACTGTATCTACTAACATACTTTTATCCCCTTTCTATATCAACTACTGCGATATCTTAATTACTTCATACACATTGAATATAGTTGAAAACGTTTTAAAGATATATGGTATGTATTTTTTGTATTTTATGATTTCATGTTAGAGACAGTGGGGGAAGTCTTGTTTTTTTGTTATGGTTAGTCATTTTTGTGTAACTTAGGAATTAGGGGTTTTCAGGGCAGTACAACCAGTGATTGTAAAAATCACTGACACATTATAATATAAAAATGTATTATTTACATGGCCTGTTTTTTTTACTTTACAATACATTCAAAAAATTGGATAACAATTGAGCCATCAAAATAATTTCACTAAAACTGCACTTATCGCTGCTAGAACAAGTCAATTAGCATAAAAGGAGAGACAGATGGTGTAAGCACTTAGATATGAGAAATGTAGGGGAGACATAGGAGAAGAAAGGGTAAAGAGGCTAGGAGGGAAAGGGTAAAGAGGCTAGGAGGGAAAGGGTAAAGAGGCTAGGAGGGAAAGGGTTAAGAGGCTAGGAGGGAAAGGGTTAAGAGGCTAGGAGGGAAAGGGTTTAGAGGCTAGGAGGGAAAGGGTAAAGAGGCTAGGAGGGAAGGGGTAAGAGGCTAGGAGGGAAAGGGATATAGGCTAGGAGGGAAAGGGTAAAGAGGCTAGGAGGGAAAGGGTAAAAAGGCTAGGAGGGAAAGGGTAAGAGGCTAGGAGGGAAAGGGTAAAGAGGCTAGGAGGGAAAGGGTAAAAACGCTAGGAGGGAAAGGGTAAGAGGCTAGGAGGGAAAGGGTAAAGAGGCTAGGAGGGAAAGGGTAAAGAGGCTAGGAGAGAAAGGGTAAAGAGGCAGAGGGGGACACACGTTTCAGACACTGATATCCAGACATCACTACATTTGTTCCAGACAGAGGGTTTTTTCCTTCTAAAAGTAAAGCGCTTGCCAGCAAAACATATTTGTCAGTGTTTCCATCGTAAAATGAAGCAAATACATGGCAGCCAGCAGACTTGCAGAGAGAGAGCAAATGTAACTGTGTGGTATCCAAAGCACACAGTGACGGGGGGATTCAGTATTTATAAGGCCATTGGAATTCTATTTTCTGTCCCCTTGACAGACCATCTGCCCATTAGACCATCTGACTGTCTTTTGGTCAGTATGTCGAACGTCACAAAGACATAACGCAGTTATGGAGTGAAACCGAGCCAGGCCAAACCAAGCTGTACTACTGTGTTTGGCCTGGTTACACCTCCTCGTTCAGTAGTTGCAGGAATCATCCTGAAAAGGACCATGTGGAAATAAAATGATTTTACTATGTCCAGTTTGGTCAACAGGACCGTGTGGAGTGGTAATCAGGTTGCTCTCATCTGTCTGGTCAACTGCACCATTGAATAGTATTAGGCCCGGATCTAAGACCTGATGCAGGATGTGTGTGTACCTGAGGCAGAGACTTGGACCACTTGACAGAGAAGTAAATGCAATTAATTTCCATGTGTTCTGTTGTATTGTCATCCCACGCACATTTTCCGCTCGAATCTTTTAATATGTATATTACCATCATCTTCTAAATGAACAGTAACACTGTCTAAACGATAGGAATGCACTGCCCACCTAACTTCAACTTCCTCTACAACAGCCACCAAGCTAGAAGAAGTAGGGGGAAAAAAACTGATGACAGATGGCTCCTTAGCCCCCTTGTGTAAAGGTTGAACACTGACAGTTTTGTAGCTTCAATGTGACTTACAGATGTGTTTGAGTTCACCCAAGGGAATACAGAAAAGTTACCACTTACTTATTATAAGTAATCAGCATATAATAATCATCAACATTATATCAAAAAATACATGCATACATTTTCAAGTGCCATTCAAAGTTGCAATACAAATATGTTCCATGTTGAATGGGGTATAACATTTATGCCAAAACAAGTTGGCCTAGAAATAATTGTATTAATGCGAGCTCTCCGAAAATATAAATGTTCATAGAGTCTGCCCCCTCTCAAATGTATTATATGTGGCTACCCCAAAATAATCAGTACGCTTGGGTGAAGTTCACACTTGGGTATCATATATTCTAGGTCCCTGTTTTGAAAAAAGGTTTGTGGCTGCATGAAATAACATTAGCATGTAAGGAATTTGACATTGGGTACAATAGTGCATGGCTGACCGAACCAAGTCTTGGGCCCTGACAAAAGCCCAAGCTCTTCGCAACTGAGAACCTGAAATGATGCTCAACTGATCCCTATGCCAAAATGATTTTTACTTTTTGTTGTTTATTTAAACAAATTCAAAATAGTACATCCATGTTCTGTAAGTATACACATACAGGAACACTGTTAACGGAGAGCAAGTAAGTTGGCTGTGTTGGTTACGAACTAAAAAAAACAATAATACAGTCTATTGTTTGTATGTACATTTTATGTGTTCTCCCCAACTTCTCTCCAATGACTGGTTAGAGAAGGACTATGTGACTGGGTCATTACTTATGTGTTGTTGTGGCAACATGACAACAGCCCGGAACACATCAAAAACCTGATGGCATGGAAAGATCATGAGCTCGGTCTTAAAAAAGAGAAAACCCATAGATCTGGTAAAAATGTATGCCGGTGGCGAGATGTACCCACTCAACCAGTTCCTATAATTAAGTCTTTAGCAGAGAGGAACTTGACTTTGATGGGGGCTGTTGACACACTACATCATCACAACAATGGAAATATCCTCAAAGAAGTACAGCGGATTGCCACGTTCAACCCGCATTCAAAGCTCTCACCTGTCTGGTGAGTAAGATTGCGGTATCGTAGTGTTCCAGGTGCCTCTGGCTGGAGGGGTTGAAGTGCTGTTGCCAGTTGCAGAAGTTCCTCAGAGCCATTCCTCCGTTGCTGGACACCTGGGGCCCCACGTCTTCGTCCTCCACCACCAGAATCTTTACCACCACAAGGCTCACTGAGTTCTTCAGGCTGGGGTGGCGGTAGACCCCTGCCGCCACTGCCATCAGAGTCAGCAGGTAATGCTGGAGAGGGAACAGAGAGAGAGAAAGAAAGACAGAAGGTCCTTCTGTCAACAAAAGTTGAGCAACTCAAAACGTTATGAAGACAGGAGACTGACATCATATGTCACAGGGAAACAATGATGTTGCCAATGCACAGTTCCCCAGTGGTTTGCTGAAGGCAGAAAGTTGGCACAATGTCTTATCAACAATGACTTGACCAAAGATTACTTGATGAGGCAACATCAACCACTCACTGCATCTACTAAATATTATTATTAGCAAACACGTGGACAATTGTCTGCTTCTCACTCCTAGATAGTTTCAACTAAAACACATGAGCATGTGCGCCAAAGTGTTTGTTTACATTTTAGATGGACAAGAACTTGGTCCGACATATCCAATCTCATTTAAAACCATCACATCTCCATCTTGGGGATAAGGCTTTGGCATAAAATGTTAGGAATTCCGGTCAATGAAAGAATATAGTTTATTACGTTTTTTAAGAGAATCGACTTTTCCGTCAATCGCACAAGAAGAGTGTAGTGCGCGTCATGAATGGTTGTGAGAATGTGAGATGACATTGGAATTGCTTATACAGTCAGCCGGGCATCCTTTTCACTTGAGTCCTGGCTGCGCTGCTGACAGTTCATTTAACGACTTGAGGCGTTTGTTTATTTCTGGGAAATAATGCTACTTTGAAGTTCATCGCGCGTGACGCGTTAGGACATTGTGTGCGTTCCGTTCACATTGCTGCTAAATGCAAAACACTTACTCATTCGTCTATTGATTTATAGTTGTAGATAATTATGTGTTAAGTGTTTGGTTTTCAATGTCTGTCAGTTCATGCCCTCACCTTTATTTCGTCCCCATAGAAGTGTGTCATTGAAGCGTCTGCAACAACCAGCGTCTCGATATATCTTGGGGAGGAGACAAAACGTCGCTTCCGCCGCCTAGCTCTCTCCATATCATCCATAAGAAATGTATAGCCATCATCTGTGGCAGTCTGGCTTTCATCTTTTAACTGATCAACAACTTGCAAAGTCTTGTAAGTTTCTCGTGCGTCATTAAATACTTTTCTTTTTATAACGTGCACCTGCGAGAGGGTTCTTGCAGTTTTCCCTTGGCCAAGAACTTTAGGTTGAATGAGATACTCATCCCCGTGCGCTATGAACGATCCTTGTATCCCACGGCACAAACTCACAGCAACGACTGAATCCTGATCAGTGTCAACTTTTCCCGAGTAGAAGCAACCTGTAAAATCGTCCTCATTGCCTTCTGTCTCGGAAATTACTCTGGCAAAATGTCCTGAGCCGGTGCCGTTAAAAAGCGCACCCAAATGCTTCGATTTTATGCGTTGAATTCTTAATTTTGGAGCCATAAACGAGTCATCCGGAGTCAAATTTAGTGTGAAGACCTCTCCGAAAGCATTCAGTTTAAAAGTCTGGCGCTTCTCGCTCCTCCAGAGGCTACCACTGGTCTGCACACTAGTTCTGACGGGTATGGTCTCCTCTGAGTGAAAAAACTCCGACAGAGCGACGTTGATTAAGCACAATGCTAACAAAGTGATATACAAAGCTAAACCCATTTTATTGCTATAACACGAACCGTTTCTATCAAATCCGCTCTATCAATCGAATGAAAGATGAAAATATCTAAATAAAACAAATGTTTCTTATTGCATAATTTGTTTTAAATAAACAGCGCGAATGACGGATCTCATGGTCCTGTGTAAGGGCTCAACATAAAATTGGTCTATGAATCGTAAGATAATAGTCAAACTTGAACAAACGCTAATCCCGCTATAAGAGATGTAATCTATAATAAAGCGGAATAATTAGTCTTAATATAGTTAGTTGCAGTCAGGGCTCGAGACCTGATAGCAGACTGAATAAGCGGCGACTGCTCGTGACTGTGGTATTTATAGGCCTATACAGCCTGCTCTTCTAAAACATAAGTGGTTTATTTTTTAATATCCATCGCTGCTTTCTCCTCCCCCTCGTGCTTACCGGGGGAAAAAAAAACATAAACTAAGACCAAATTGATCCAATTTGACCAAACTGCCTGACACGCCCACTATTCAATAGCTCCGACAGATGGGCAATACAGGACCGAGTCCGTTCAAAGTAATTAAAGCAAACCGTAGGTTTAATTTATTGTAAACGCCCGGCTCTTCATTTGGTAGCAAAATGTATAGTAGCTTTCGTCAACAAAAACTCGCTCTTCAAGGGGCCTAGTCTCCAATATTGAATTCGAGTTTGGACGAAGCACTAACATAGATTACAAAGTAACGTTGGGAATGTTAAAAGTATATTTTTTTCTTTGGTGTTATATTGTCTAATACAATAGGATGCTTGTGCTGCTATTTTATTTTCATTGACTGTCTTCACGGGTACACTAGTATTTATGAGGTTGTTAATTCATGACCATACAATATTTAGATTATTATCTATATTTAATGAAAAAAAAAATTTAAGCAAACAGGTCAGTAAATGACGGCAAATAGCTATAGGTTTGTATTCGTTAGCAAGACCTACATTTTATTCATTTTAACACACCTAATACTAACACACTTTGTCGAATGGTGAAAACTGTATCAGCTGACTTTTGGTCATTCATAATGTTTCGAAATATCTACATATTTTTTCTTTTCCTACAAATTGTTTCCGCTAAAATTACAAATATATAGCATTAAGCACCACCGTTTTTAACCACGATGTGGCAGTGTTGTTTCGCAACTTAAATATAGACGGTTGGGTGATAAACCTGAAACCCCATGTTACCAAAACAAATGCATTAGTGAAACATTGAAAACATTGCTTACATAATATTCAATATTGATGGTTATAACTTAATACCTGAGTGTATATTTGATTTTTTCGATTAGTCTTGTATTGTTGAACAATATTTCTAAAAGGTTTCATAGGAAACACTGAAATGCCGCATGGAAGCTGTGTGATCTTCGTGATGTTATGCATGTTTACCACACGATGCCGCACACGTACCAGCCTGTAGTATAGCTTTACGGATCACCAAAAAGAATATCTGGAAACCGTGACTCACGACATGTACAGAGTTTCGAGCAATCTTGAAAAAGCAACCTGTTTAAACGAAAGCACCCTACACATCCGATTATTGAAATTGATCAATGATATGTGTTATTCATATTTTCGTTATTTATATTATTATTAATAATTATTATTATTAACATCGTTGTTATTATCACTGTTACATAGTACACGGCACAGAATAAAGAGACATTGTATTCGAAAAACCCGTGTAGAATTTAATTGACCATTCCATAGGCCTACTGTTCAGCTGATTTTGATGATGATATGCAGACGAACTCAACTGCGTTCTAATCAGTTATATTATATTTAAGATTATTATGAATTATATATTACTATAACTGCAATGTATCATCCGATTATACTACAGTGAATAATTTATCCACCCCACTCATTTTATTAGAAACCTATATACTTAATCTGCAAAGAAAATTACGCATAGGTTTACAAGTATTGACGGACATGGATATTTGTTTTGTTGATCACCGGTCGATACGTTAACCATCTTTTTTATCAGGTGTTGAAGCACAGTCTAAATACATTTTACTTATTGAGAAAAACATATTTAAATAGACAGTTCATGAAGTAATCACTAGGCAGTTGAAACAGCAAACTATATCTCGCATTTTGTATATCACGCATGGATGTCGCGTTGGATACAGATGTGCTTTGGTAGCGGATTGAGCTCCACGCGCTGTATAGCCGGAGCTCGAGGGAAAAGTGGGAGGGAAACCTGGTTGTCTGTGCAGTGATGATGCTAATACTTTACAGGGTTTTAAGTGGTCGCAGAGTAAACCTTGAACTGAGAAGCATAACCAATGAGCTTGCCCGAGCGCCTCCCCAAAACTGATTAGAATTTCTTAATGTTTACACATGACGCAAAAGCATAAAGTCCACAGAAGACAGCAACCGGCTCAGCAGACAGGTAGAAGATGGGAACGGATCAGATACTGGAGGATTTTGCATTGAGTGGACCGTTAATGTTATAGTATAGGTTTTGCGCGCCTTGGATTATTGTCATTGATTACAGTTTGCTTCTGCATTAGAGGGAACGCGAAAGCTACTACGTGTCTAGGTTACATTACCTGATCACCGAATTAGGCTAATCAATAAATACAATCATGGTCATGTTTAAAAGAACAATTGTCATATTGCTCTATTGTTTAGTTATTCTATACTCCAGATTCGTTCATTGCATGGAGAGTGAAAGTGAACTTTGCTACCCTATTAAACTGGATGACCAGAAGTATGAGAAGAATGAATATGACAACGGTGAGGATGTTCTTACGGGGAGAATTGTTCTTAAAATAAGCGCCTTTCATCAGGAACTCTTGCTGGATTTACATCCAGATTCAAATTTCCTTGTCCCCACGGTCTCTGCACACAGCCGTGCCACCGCAGCCTCCAGTTCAGCTGCTATCCACGACCTAAGCCGTTGTTTTTACTCTGGTTATGTCAACTCAGACCGGCTCTCATATGCTGCGCTGAGCCTGTGCAAGGGCTTGCAAGGCGCATTTGGTTTCAGAGGCTGGGAATATTTCATCAATCCTGTCCACAATGATACCACTTCAGGAAATATCAGGAGCGACGTGAGCGCGCACGTTATACGGCGCCGTAGCAACAACGGTAACTCGACCTCCAGGTGCGCAGTGGACACAGGTGTGAGTCCGGAGGTCGCTGCGTCTTTATCAAATTACAAGCACTTTCATAAAGTGCCCAATGTGACTGAAACAATACTGAAAGGCATCCAGGGTAGATCCAAGAGATTCGCTTCTATCCCCAGATACGTGGAGACGCTGGTCGTTGCTGATGAGTCCATGGCTAGTTTCCATGGAGATGACCTTAAACATTACCTGTTGACCCTCATGTCAGTGGCAGCGAGACTTTACAAACACCCTAGTATTCTCAACTCCATCAACATCGTGGTTGTCAAGTTCATTGTGCTAACTGATGACGAGAAAGGACCCAAGGTATCTGGCAATGCAGCAATGACGCTGCGTAACTTTTGCACTTGGCAGAAGAAGATGAACAAGAATAACGACAAGCACCCAGAGTATTGGGATACAGCCATCCTGTTCACCAAGCAGGTAAAGTTGGGCTTTATTCTGTTGATACGGGCGCTCTCTCCCCCCCTCTCTCTCTGATGCCTTCAGTTGAAACACGGAGATGATACATACGCATGCATTTGTATTATTGGAATGCATAAATGGCACGCAAAATGATGGCACTCTTAAAACAATTACACTTGTAACAGTTAAGAAGTAGAACAGTATGCACATCATAAACAGACACATTCAGTTTCTAATGCTTGATATAATCTTATTAGTTTAGTAAGCTCAAGTGATTGTGTCATGAATGCCATAGAATAAAGTTGGCATAACAGAAGGCGCAGGATGCCTTGGCGTTGATCCAAACCCAATGGCATGCAAGTCAGTTATAACAAGACATAGCCCTATGCATAGCTAAGCCAAGACAACAACATGGTCTCATAACCTAGACACTGACTTGACTTACTCCTGTTCATAAATCACTGTTAGGTATGTATGGTTCAGTGGGTTGTCCATAACCTTAAGCGTTAATTGATTTGCACTCAAACACACTCGCCACCTCTGGTGAACTCTGAGACAATCCCCAGCTGTTGAGAGGGAGACGATGCGAGAGGGAGTCAGGGAGGGAGAGCGGGGAGGAACAGGGAAAGGGAATGGGGTGAAGCATATATGGAGAAAGAGTCAGCTAGGCACAGCTAGAGGGGGAGTGATGGGAGAATAAAGGAGAGAGAGGGATTCTGAAAAAACCAAGAGGGAGGGAGAAGGTAGAGAGGGTGTGGGCGTGTCCACAGCACAGGCTGGACAAACTGGACCACCCATTGGTCACACAGCCAAACAACAAGACCCTAAATGCCACGTGGCCGGCCAGCTGGCCGACCTGAACACGGAAGGATTTGGTTCATGTTGACCGTTACAACCCGATAATGGTCTGGGAAATTAACACTGAGGAATTTTACAAAAGCAGTTTTTGGGAATTGAAGATAAATAATAGAGAAAGAATATTATCTTAGGGCCATTTTCTATTTGATTTATCTCTACGTTGCAGGCCAGGTCAGAGTTGAAGTCCCTCCTTACATTCCGTTGTTAGAGAAGGCGTAGAGCGCTCGTATCCAAGACTAGACATGTGATCATTCACTTTTTTGTCAGCCAAGTTTCATTGCAGGTTATCTTTCTGCTTCAATAATTTTTATCTGAATGCAAATATGCTTCAAAGGCAGACTTGATGTTATTGGTTGACTTAATGAGGGGGTGGAGCTCATGTTCTAAGATAAGATAAGGGCTAATGTCAGGGTTAGGTAAAGGGTTGAGGTTAAGGTTTTGCTTGGGGTTAAGGCATATGGAGCATTGGGAACTAGCACTAACTGTGGTCCGATGTCATCTCATAGTCTACAGCACATTTAAAACCTTTTCTCTCACCCACTGATTTTTTGACTCAAAATCATAAATGCCGATTGGTGGAATGAGAGACACGTTCACTTCTAAATTCCCTGTATTCCTAATTAAAGCAAGTTATCCATGGGTTACTGTATGGATGGGAAATGGATACACCTCCAATTGCTGCAGGTGATAGAATACAACCTAACGGTAGTGCTGTAGTGGTCCGCCCTTAGTTGGCAGATGTGACTGTAGTGATGTCATACTTCAGATCGTTTCAAATTGCTCATCAAGTCATGGCCAATCTATTCAAGACCAAAATATGGGTCTCTGCGGCGCATGTACGGATTATTATAATCCAATAGGAAATTTGACAGATGAACCAATTCAGGTTGGTTTATCCTCCCCTGCCCCCCCCCCCCCCTCCCCGAAGATGGCTGGGATGCTCCCAATGAAATGAGCCTCAATGGGGAGAAGGGGAAAACAGGATGACCTTGAAGGACAGGAACAGGGAACCACAGTGAAGACCTCGCCCCCCCCCCCCGTCCGATCTCTGGCCATGGCCCACCTGCTCGCCCCCCAGTCATCAGCACTAACATAGGGGGGAGAGTCTCACAGCTGCAGCCGCAAGGGACAAGAGTCAGCACACCTCGCTGTCTGCCGCACATTTCTCATCTGGCTTCTTGGCTCTGCGGTCGTTTTTTCCCAGGCTTGGCTCTGTTTGTACTTTTAGCCGTTCCCAGTTGTATGCAGCGAGCTTGTTCTTTTCACCTGTCAGCCTGGCACTTGTCACGTCCTCCAGGTTTGTTCACAAACATTTTGTGAAAAAAAATTCTGAAAATGGATTGAGAACGGCTGGAATATGTTCACAATTACCCATCTGGTTGCTTTTTCATTGACCATATTGGTGTCCATGCCTTCTGAATAGCTCAACATTATCGAGTCCCTCGGATTTACACCTTATAAAACAGGCTTAGGAACCCTGGCAGTGTTGAGTTTCAGAGTTGGCCATCATCACTTGAACTCATTCCTCTCCAAACCCCCCAAAAAGTTATGTTGAAGCCTTGCAAACCATTTTAAATGCATAAACCCACACCCCTGTGTTAGTAAAACAGCTTAATGCAGTTTCACGCCAGGTTATAACCAAGCAGTTACACATAAATACGATAGCAAAGCTGGATGGTTCAGCACAGTGACAATGACAAAGAGTGTTAAACAGAATGTGCAAGAATCATATTTCCCCAGGCAACATTTTTCCTAGCTTATGGTTGGCAGCTGTATATGTTGCTAGGATGTTGCAGAATGATGTGTCAGTGATGATACCAGTAAGGGAGACTATTGATACAACTTATGTTGACAGGAGCGTGGGATGTATATGTAATTTAACTTGTTTCCTGGATTACTCTCCTCAGCCATTGACTTTGCAGTGATTTGGGGGTCACTATAATAGCATGGGGTTGGGTTTATAGTTTGAAACACGCTGTATTTGGAAATCACTAGAAGAGAAAAAGAAAGACTTCCTCATGAGGTCTTATTCTTGCTGAACATTGATGTGGATGTGAAGGATTACCAGATCTCACCTTTAACTTTGAGCCTGTTGAGACCTTATACTGCCGATGGGCCCTTACAACTTACTCCCAGCAGGTTGCTGTTTGACTTCATTTCCGTATTGTTTTTCACTGCCAGTGGTTTTAACTTCCACGACCCGCCCCACTCAACTCTCTCAACAATGCCTTTACATTTCCTATTTGTTTCTATCTAACGCTGTCTAAATACGTAAACACTGAGCTGTGGCAGATATAGGCATGTCGTCTGTGACTCAGAAAGAGATAGAGAGGGGTGAGAGAGAGAGAGTCAGGCATGAAGAGAGAAGAGAATGTGGAAGAAAGCAAGACGAGTGGAGAGAGAGAGCGTTAGATACAAATACAGCAAGAGCAAGCGATGCAGAGAGCACACATGGAAAGTGTGTATATTATGAAAGCCTAATCAATGTCTGCTGTTTGGGGCCGCTGGTTGCCAATTGGGTCAGTGCTGCCTGAGGAGACGAGAGAGGAGTCTTTGACATGATGACGATCACATGGTTTCGCCAGACCGCGTCCTGTAACAGCATATATTCCATGCAGGAACCCACGCCTGTGGTGCAGTCATTCTCATTGGAAATATGTTTAAAAAGTACAACCCCCTGCTGATTAGGCATTACATAAAACTTTACATGAAACAAGCGTGTTCGTAGGGCCTTGAAATTGTTAGTAATCTGCTGCACAATGGTTCAAGCGAGGCCCAGATGGCTCCTGGGCGCGAATGTTTACCTGCACTTAGTTTTATGTACCACACTTACGAGTTTTATATAAACCTCTCAAGTCTCTGGAATTACCCTCGGCTCTCATCACAGCTCCTTCCTTACTGTTCTTTAGCTAGCCGAGACCGCAGTGTATCACCCACAGAATGTGTGGTGTAGTTAAAAAAGAAAGGAACCTAAGTTTTCCAAAAAGATTAGTAATGGATTCTTACCATAAACCTGCCAGTATAATATTCCTCCACAGAGAGAGAGAAAGTGCTGGATTGCAGAGTAGCCCTACACTGAGGTTGCTATACACACCCACGATAGACACGCACCAGGGTTATGTTATATTAGTCCTTCCAGATCTAATAAAACCTAGCCTGTGATACAGGTGAATCAGACCCCGTTTGCAGTTGTCGTCACAAGCCGGTGCTGTAGAGCACGCTTCTCTCTGTTGCTTTTCTGACATTGTGCAACTGCACGTCCCTCTTGAACGTACCCACTCCCCCGGCCTTTACTGATGGCCACCAGTAGACAGGTTTTTAAGGCTTGCTTGGTTCTGTTGAAAAGTTGTGCAATGGCAGATTGTTTTTGACGGTCGCCCCCGGGCCCAGTGAGCACGCGCCGACAGCATGACTTATAGAGGGGCGGGTGTCCTGCTCGGCTCCGCGCCTCCTTCGGTTTTACGGCCGAGCGTTTCCTCAGCGGACATTTTGTTGGGCAAACTCGCACTCCTATCTGGTCAACCTACATCTCTGCACTGAATCAACATCTTTTTCTGTTTTTTTTTAGGACAGTTGGACCATTGCGATTGGTTATTTGAATTAAACAGATGTGCCGGTGAGAGTCATGGTTGTGGCTGTTGTTATTCTGAAACAGCTGGGTGAATGAGGCCACACCATGGACATATAGGGCGGATGTGAGAAGTAGGTCATTGGCAGATAAAAACATTACAACTCAGTACAATTTTCTTTTTGTAGACTGTCCCTCTAAGTTAATAGGCATGCCCTGGCCGCATCACATACACACATTCGTACACACACACACAATGGCAAACGTGCACACACATTATAAGTAAAACGGTACACATACACACAAACAGGCACACACATCTGGATTGCATTTTCGTTGGGTAACAACTGCAGCGTGAACTGCAAATAATTTGTCACAGTACTTTAAGGCTTCAGCTTGCATATACTTTTAAAGAACAGATCAAAGCTGAGAGGAGGTTGGGGATGCAGGGGTTTTACTGTGTGTTTGTGGAAAATGACACTTTAGTTTGTATGGATGTTCTGTTATATTACAACTATTATAAAGCGGATTCTGGCTTAACTCCAAAGGCTTGACCTTGAATCGCTGTCTTTGTGTACTGTACTATTGGGAAGTTCATTTGAAGACCAAACTGGGAAGGAGGGCGTTGCTCCATGGTGCAGTCTCTCTACTGCTGGGTCGTCAATGTGGATATGATTATGGGGTTCAGTTGACTCATGCAGGCCCCAAAACGGCCACTAACATTCATTGTGTTGAAAACCGTGTAAGGCACAAATGTAGTTCAGTTGGAAACCTTGCCACTTGGCTGAATATTCAACCATCTGAGGTATTTACAACATTACCTCATGTAGTACAAGATTGACCGCGTTGCTGGGAGGTTTCCGGAAGCCATTGTTCCTGGGAGAACTTGACACCTCATGGCCAGCCAAAGCAATTGTGTAAGACGTTGATTTGTTAATGTACAATTACTGTATTCGAAACATTCTGAATTGTCTTCCTTTTTAATGGCCTCTAAACTGAGTCGGATGACGACATTAGCTTTGACATCAGGACGGGATTGAAATCAGCATTGGTGTATGAAATGGGAGAGATGGTTTTGTTTCAGAAGTGTATTTAATGTGTTATCTCCTATCCAGGACCTTTGCGGTGCCTCCACCTGTGACACCCTGGGCATGGCTGACGTAGGGACCATGTGCGACCCTAAGAGGAGCTGCTCTGTGATAGAGGACGACGGCCTACCCTCCGCCTTCACCACTGCTCATGAGCTTGGTGAGTCGTGTCAGAAACCTCAATCCTCCCGGAGTGGAAATGGCTGTTTAGTCGACTGAATCAAAACGTAATTCTTGCAAACCAATTCACTCTTCAGAACTCGGAAAATTGTGCTATTGTGCAAAAGGTGCTATTTTGGCAAAAGAATTTCAGAAAAAGTTCCACAAGATAGACCTAGATTTCAGTTTTTCCCACAACAACAGCGCTAATATTGTATATGAGCATAATTCCAAACTGTTTTTATTTGATTATTTGGTATTTATTAGGTTTAGAACTGTCAAATAAAGGTGATAATGTAAATAACCAGTATCGGTCGTTCCTTAACATTTTGATTACCCCCTAAACATCCGCAAACGTTTCTCAGAAGATCCAAAAAGGGGTTAGGGTTAGATAACCTGAAAATGTCTGACACAAAATGTTTAGGGATTTTCTTTTGGAATTACCGTTAAAAGGTTCTCCAGGAACCATTTCTATGTATAGTAGATTAATTATCACAAAAAAATGTGAAATCCAGAAGACGATTAACCTCTCGACGCCACCCTCTTCCCGGTATAGGCCATGTGTTCAACATGCCACATGACAATGTGAAGGCGTGTGAGGAAACTTTTGGAAAGCTCAAGGACAACCATATGATGTCACCCACCCTGATCCAGATCAACCGGACCAGTCCCTGGTCCCAGTGCAGTGCGGCTATAATCACTGACTTCCTGGACAGCGGGCATGGTGAGTCATTACGAGCTCTGACGTCTTACCAAAGACACACATGCAAAAGTGCAGCACACCTGACCTTGGAGCGAGGTTTGGATTTGGCGATTAGATGTTTCCTTTCAACACTGGCAGTAGAAAAAAAGGACAAACCCTTCATGCAAACCACTTATTTAGGGCAACAGGCAGAGGAAACACTACCAGGTCGGCATACTGCCCTTGGCAGCTGACGTGTTGAGGTTTCCTGGCCCCACTTGAACCTGAGACCTTGTAGTTTAGTATATAGGGATGGAACATCTTTGATAAGGAGGTGTGAGTGAGAATAAGCTGAACTTGGCCTGAACGGGTTCGGTTGACGGCATGAAAACATCTTGGCAATGGGAACGCAAATCATATTGAGAGAGCACATGCTTGTTGTAGAGTGCTTCTGGACACATAATTACAGAGTATGTCCTGTTCCTGTCACAAAACAGTCACACAGTGGGGGTGTTGTTCCCTGTCAATAGGGCATCTTGTTAGCCGTGGTTTTTGTCCTAATCGTTTCCTCGGGTGTCAAGGAGAGGGAAAACATACTTCGCAATGCAGTTAGTTACCTTATTTCCCCTAACTCTGCCTGATTACATTGAATAAGTCATTTAAAATGTCACTGAAGGGAAATGGGTTTTGGACGTGTTCTTTGCTTAACATTGGGATTATAATATATGCATGTTATATCTATTTATATATATATATATATATATATATATGGACATGGTCAAATTTGTTGGTACCCATCCACAAAAATGTATTATACACAATTGTCTCTGAAATAACTTGACAAAAGTCATAGGCATCCACCATTGTATATTTTATACTTCAAATGTCATATTCAATATAGTATTGTAAATAATAAAACAAATGAAAATGGCATAGACAAAAATTATTGGACCCTTAACCTAATACTTTGTTGCACAACTTTAGAGGCAATCAAAAGTTTTCTGTAGCTCTCAATGAGACCTCTGCACCTAGTAACAGGTAGTTTGGCGAACTCTTCCTGAGCAAACTTCTCCTGTTTTAGCACTTTCCATAGATTTTCGAAAGGATTCAGAACTCACAGATCCACTTCAGAATGTTTTGTTCTTATACATTCCTGTCTAGAGATTTAATTGTGCCCGGCACAGATTCATGGCACCCTGTGCCAGATGCAGCAAAGCAGCCACAAAACATAACCAAGCCTCCTCCATGTTTCACTGTAGGTATGGTGTTCTTTTCTTTGAAAGCTTTATTTTGTTGTCTGCAAATATAGAGCAGATGTGACTTGCCAAAACGCTCCTAAAGGACATTCTCCCAGAACGACGGTGGCTTGTCAATATGCATTTTAGCAAATTCAAGTCTTTTAGCTTTTTCTTTCAAAAGTGTAGTCCTCATGGGTCTTCTTCCATGGTGTCCACTTTTGCTCAAAAAGTGACGGATGGTGCGATTTGATACTGACATACCTTCCTCTTGGAGTACAGCTTGTATCTCTTTGACAATCTGGGGTCGGTATTACTCTTGCGGCCGGGCTCCATCCTTGACTTTTCCTAAATAGGCCTATATTACATTGTTCCATTGTCAGAATTCTCACAAACTATCCAGGTGCTAATCCCTGAAGGAATGACGTCAATGGAAGAATGAGCAATACTCCCAGATAAAAGAGCCTTGGTTGAATTTGAATGAATTTACAAGTTTACGATTTATGACATACAGACAATATAGGCTACCCCCAGTTCAACACATGTATCACACTTTACTGTTCTTTCACAGAGAATAAATAAAATATCAAAGTGTTATCTATCTTTGAATTTTCACAGCTTTTGTTACCGAAAAATCTGGTTCATAGAATATTATCTGCCATGACTTCAAGGTTAGACAAGAATTCTTCAAACTCACAAAGGCACCCTGTGTATAGTAGCTATGAAAAGCGATTTATCAGCCTGGTTCACTTTCATAAGTAAAACCTCAAAAGAACGAAAATCAGCAATGTGTTGTAAATGTATATTTAGTGTCATAAATATTAGCAATACCCCCTCCTTTTCGGGATGCGCAGGGGATATGATCACAGGGCGGCCTCATTTAGGGCATTCAATTCATCAGGCTTAAGCCAGGTTTCACACAGGCCAATAACATCCAGTTTATAATCAGTGATTAATGAAATTACTGCAATTGCCGTTGAAGCAAGGGATCTTATTTTAAGGAGTGCCATTTTAAGATGTGATGTAATACAGTCATTTTCATTCATAACCGAGGTGGAGGAATTTTAATAGGGTTGCTATTGTTTGTACTACCTTGTTTTACTTTGCTCAGTTTGGAACGAGTCACAGTCTCAATTGGCAAAACTTGGCTAACTGCTCTGGCTATGCTATCTACAGACTCCACTATGCTAGCAGGCTGGCTAACACCCGATTATGGTGAGGCTATAGGATTGAGACTCCTGTCAATGTTCTTGGACAAAAGAAGAGCACGACTCCAGCTAGGATGAAGTTTGTCACTCTTCAGCAGATCAGGCCTGACCCTATTTCTGTGAGAGTCCCAAAAAGAGAGAATACAAACTCTACCTCCTGCGACGGGCAGGACTCCGTCGCACATCAATACCGTCAACAAATGACTGTTCAAATTGTTTACACAAATAGCAATTATGGCTATGGATAAATAGGCGATAACCCCAGATAAAATATCAATAAGTCTGGTTGAATGGCTGCAATAAACCCAGACACACAGATGCATGTGATGGAAGTTTAATGATGAAGAATGATGATGAGGGTAGAAATTGTATGTTATCTGAACTCTGTGAGCAAGTCAAACACAACTCAGACACATTCTATAGTGTTTAGTTCACAATGGAAAACTGCACCAAATGAATGGACGCCCTGACAGCATTATAAATGCTGCAAAATTCTGTATCAGAAATAGATACAAAAATATACATGTATGAGGTTGAGTCCTCATCTGATTCTAGTATTTGAGCCGCCACCTCCAATGACTGAGCCTCATCACAAAAAAAAACTGATGGGAGACGAGAGTTTGGGAAGCACGGCAAGATTTTGGGAGAAAGGAGCAATGAGTGCAGACCAGTAAGACAACCCGTTGCAGAATATTCTCACTGAGAGTGCAGGCCCAACAACCCAAGCCAGAAGATACATTGGCAGTGACCTCGACAGCTTTCTTGGTTTGTGTGACGTGCAGATGCTGCAGCACATCAGAGATTATACTGTTGCTCATGAACACAGAAAAGAAGGGAGTGTGTGGGACATGTCTGTTGATGAACTCAAAGCATTCATTGCTCTCTTGTATGTCCACGGTGCATACAGTGGGAGGAACATGGCTGTGGAGTCATTTTGGTCTGATCTTTATGGGGTAGACTTTTTCCAAGAGACCATGCCACGCAACCGCTTCAGAGACATTATGCGACACCTGTTAGGCCTAATAAACAAATACAAATACTGTAACCTGTGTTCTTAAACATTATGGTTCTTATTACTATTTTCTTTATAACTTTTTTTGTATAAGACCTTAAACATTTTTGGGGGGCAATTCTATATAGTTGTAACTGATGCTCTGGCTGGATGGTGATGTTGCAGAGGAGAATGTGTATGCTAATAGGGAGGATTTGTATGCTAATGACACCAAATGGCGTTGGTTAACTTTACCATGCTTGTCTACTATTTTCTTTCTGATCTCCTCAGACACTCTCCTTCGCTTTCTCGGGTCCTTGTTCAGTGTGGTGCACAATGATACCAATCAGCACAATGACTGAATACAAGATTGGAAACATGTGTGATACTAATAAAAAAAAAACATTAGCTTAACGTATCATTATAATCCAATGAATGATTATCTTTTCCGAGGAACACCAACATATTGTTGTGTGTGCGTTCAATGTATATTTTTCCATGTTATCATTGTTTAAATTGCACATCTAATGCCCAAGAGAGACCACTCTCAAATTGCTTCCAAACACAGTGAAAATATGCCACTTTATTATGAAACACAGTTAAACATTGAGAAAGTTTAGAGAGCCATTTGAAAGGTGGAATGCAACCAGTGGTCAAAACATTTACACCCTGCCCACGCCAATGTTCATCATTGATTTACCTTTAGCTTTAATGCTAGAATGAAATCATCTCTCAGCCCGGAATAGCCCGGCCATAACATAGAAGTCTCAGTGGCAAATGATCATCCATTAGATAGCTCCAAATTGGGGCATGTGAACACACCAGCCGAGCTACACTCAAAACATTGCTGGCACTCACAAGATGTTAGTACAATAGAGACGGGAAGAAAAGTTGGTCCTCTTAGATTCAGTCGTGGCACGCCAAGCCGGGTAAACCACGAGGACTGGAACGAGATCGGTGGGCTGCTAGCCTCCTGTCCATCTTTCCCAAATTAGAGGGGACAAACGTGACGGGTTGGGCAGCTAGGTACAGTCCCCAACCAATGTCTCCCACACAGGTTGAAATAGAACAGAAGATGAACGCACTGTTCATTTCATTGTGATTGAAAGCCCTTTTTGGGACTTTTGTTTCTGATGACATGGATAAGTGGACACAGACAATGCTGGTTCACCATCACACGGACATGCGCAAACCACATAGAAACATTCCCTTAACGTTGTGTTCAGTGTTGAATTGCTGGCAGCCTGTCTTTTGTCTCTTGGTTGGGCATAGATATGTTCCCATTTTGAAGTGGTTTCTCCTCAAATCCTCTCATTTAGGTGAGAAGTGAAGAGTGTTTCATGGAGTGTGTTTTGAAAAGTTAAGATTGTTTTCAGAGGGTTGGCCCCTTTTCCTGACTATCAGCTGGAAGGCAGTCAAGTAAGTGAGAAGTTACATAGGAATGTATTCAGAATATATACATAAGCCCTTTTCTCTGAAAGTCACTAAAGTTGGGGAAGAAAAGGGGAGTGTCTTGAGAAGTAGGAGGTGTCTTGCAGTGTGTTAAAAAACATACAGTCCCATTTCAGACATTTTGTGACAGCAGATTCTGCAGGACAAGCCTATCCAGCACTACCTATTGTTAGACTGTTCCTGGAAACAGCCAGTCCCTCTGTGCTTCTTATCATAATTCAACTCCGCACCTTCTTTCTCACGACCAAAAGTCACCAAATTGCCTTTGAAAACATTAACCATGGTGAACGTCTGGACCTAAGTTCTTTTGCAAGCATATGGGTTAGATTTACGCTTCCAGGCTAAAGTTTTGTTGAGGTTTCACTATAAGTGTTTGATTTAGGGTTACAGATTGGGGAAAAACATGAAATAAAATGTCATAAAAACATGCTGTCTGCTTCTATGCATGTGATTGTAAATGCTCTCTGCATGTCAGAGACAGACCCCTGATGGGTTTAATTAGGCTGGGCCAAATCGACGGGGTTTGTGCTTGTGTGTGGGTGTATTCGGTCTGGATCGGCCTTTAGCAGCTCACTTTAATGAAGCGTCAGCAGTTCTGAAGGGCCCGTCTTCAAGCGGCCTCGTCAACATGGGGCTCAAGTAAAAGCGTGTGACTGGCCGAGGGGCCATGAACTTGTTCAGTCTGCCTGACTAGATGTCTCCGTGTTCTGCCTAACTTTGTCTCCTTGTTCTACCCCCCCAACCCCCCAGGCGAGTGTCTTCTCGACCAGCCGCTGAAGCCTCTGGCCCTGCTCGACGTCCTCCCCGGTACCTCCTACAGCCTGGACCGGCAGTGCGAGCTAGCGTTCGGTGACGGCTCCAAGCCTTGCCCCTTCATGCAGCCCCCGTGCGCCCGGCTGTGGTGCACAGGGAAGACCCGGGGCCAGCTGGTGTGTCAGACGCGCCACTTCCCCTGGGCGGACGGCACCGCCTGTGGGGAGGGACAGATGTGCATGAGAGGCATCTGCATGGACAAGACGGATGTAGATAAGACCAAGGCAAGGCTGCGAGATATACACTCCACGACCCAAACCACATGGTTGAAATACTCACCAGCGCAATGAAACAGCGCCGTAAAACGCTTGTAACCATGTAGTGACCTGTTACGACCCGACTGTGTTTCTTGCCTTAGGTGGACGGGCGATGGGGAAGGTGGGGGGCGTTTGGTTCTTGTTCCCGCACGTGTGGTGGCGGTGTTCAACTGGCCAAGAGGGAGTGTAATAATCCAGTGCCCTCCAACGCTGGGAAATACTGCCAAGGTGTCCGGGTCAAATACCGCTCCTGTAACCTGAACCCCTGCCCCGACCCAGGTGAGAGGAAGCCCAAGACCGGCATTTTCTCCACCCATATTCACTGTACCTCGGCGCAATAGAAGGTCCATGGCAGTGTAGCAATCCAAGATGCTGACTTTGGTGCACATTCACGGCTTCAGCATGGGTTACAGTATGGCATGCTGATTTTTCAGCAAAAACTCACTATCAAATAAAACCCCCAAAAATATACATCAGAAATATGTTGTTTTTTACAAGGACAGTGCGTGTTACTTAACATTACAACAGAACTGTCATTGCAAGAATTCAGACATTCTACTGCTTAAGCTTGGCTAATCTCCGCTAATAGATTAGCTGCCACAAATAATGAACAGTACCGGCACCAATTATAGCCCGAAGTGAATTAATGAACATTTTCTTCCCTGTGTGCTTGGCATTCAACTTTAACCCTTGACCTCTCTCTTCATGACTCAGGCAAAAGCTACCGGGAGGAGCAGTGTGAGGCCTACAACGGGTTCAGCCTAAACACTAACCGTCTGACGCCTTCCGTGGTCTGGGTTCCCAAGTACTCAGGAGTCTCCCCCAAGGATAAGTGCAAGCTCATCTGCAGGGCTAACGGCACAGGATACTTCTACGTCCTTGCACCCAAGGTAAGTTAGCATCTGCCCTCCTATTGTAATGCATTTTATTTGATGTCATCTTTTGATATAATCATTGAACTAATATTTGATATAATTATTTGATATAATCATTGAACTACTTTTGTAATTTTGTTTTATTTTAATTTGTTGTACTATATTATTTTGTCTAATTCTGGTTTACTCAAGTGCTCTATTATATTAAGATTTAGTGCCTGAGCTAGCACGGTGAAAAAGTAGCTAATCCCAATTGCTCACAATGTATTAATAACTACAAGGTATTACTAACTACAAACCTGAATAACTTCCATAATGTATATCCATATGTGTGTCTGTACTTTTACTGTCACCAGTGTGGATAAATAAATTAATATATGAATGAAGGCAGTTATGTGATTCTGGCAATATAATTCATGACATTTAGCCTATAGACTTGAAAGCAGCGAGTCATACAGCAGTTTGATACTGGATACTGATGTTTTCAATCAGACTATTAGGCTATACTGAGGTACTGCATATAGATTGTCAATATTACGACATATGCGTCCCCTACATTTTAAAGTAATTCCGTTAAATTCTGTTAAGCAATACAGTTCATCACGCAGAGTTTTACATAACAAGTAGTCATCAATTAAATCCAACAGATGACCAATCTAATGTAAACATGTACAGGTATAATGCAGACAAACATGTAGCCAGGAGTTCCAGTTACAGAAAATCTCCAATACTTACTAATTTGCTTAGCTATTTGAAGACTCCCTCCATTGTGACAAAAGTACGTGTGATCTTTGCCAACACTATGAAACAAATGACCAGGTCTCACACTTTTACCAGAATACACAAAACACCCATACGAACATAGCCGTTTGTTCTCATTCCCTTTCACTTAGTGTTTCCATCCGGCAGACATTATCCCTAACCCTGTAGCAAACATGTTGGGGAGCTTAAGAATTATCCAGAGAATTGTAATGGTTGATCTTTCCTCACACCTACTTCACGTTCTCGCAGCTTGAGCGTTTGGGGTTACTTTGACCCCCCCACCTCATATTTTCCACTCGACCGAGGGAGGCAAGGGTTCCAATTATGTTTGGGAACATAATACACAGTAATGCACTGGTTTGAGGCATCGTACTCCTCATCACACTTTAATCCTTCCTGCAAATATTTGGTTGATTGCTCTACAGTTCATGTACATGAGACTTTGTTCTCAGTCAGCTTTCCTGGTAATGAAAAGTCCATTACTTTCCATGAATCCATGTTTCCTATAATCATTCATTCTATTCTTCGCTTCTTTTCTTTGACTTCCTAACTTCTTGTACTCTATTTGGTCGCTGCGATCACCGTTACCTGGCTCATTTGAAGATGTGACACATGTGAGCCTGGGTCAGCAGTATGAAGCACTATTCCTAGACCACCTACGGTGTGTTTTCGTCTGGCATTGCTGAAGCATACTGTTTTGACTGGGATGTCAGATGTTACAGTACAACACGAAACAGAGTAGCAAAGACGCAAAAGGAGCAACGGCAGGCAGTCAAGTGTTATGAGACAATATGACATTCTGCGAGCCACAGACAGCACCCCGCCGGGCTCTCGCACAGACACAAACAGACACGCACAGACACGCGCTTTGGTAAACTGACCTAAGGATGCTGCGCCACATCCGGGTGGCAAGAATTAAGCAAAAGTGAACAAGGAAGAGATCGTAGGGATAGAAGGTGGAGTGTAGGAGGTGGAGGGTAGGAGGTAGGGGGGTGGAGGGTAGAAGGTTTATCGTTGGCGGGGTGGAGCTAAAAGCCTTTTCCCAAAGCTTTTGGCTTCGTCTTTCAAAACCCATAGAAAGAGAAGAGAAATCCATACGGCACCTGGAAACAAAATAGGTAATAGGCAATGATGTGCTAGAATAAAGGCCTTTGTCTCATTCAGATAAGAGGGTGTGAAGCAACATTGAGCAGAAGACCCTGTCACAACATTCTTCCACAGTCCACAAATTCTGCTCTACTTCCACACACTAATATGCTATTGGATCAGAGACACAAGATGGGATGACAGCTGTTGCTTGTAGTTTTGACCCAACAAACTAGGATATCCTAAGAGAGGGACGCCACCTGAAGTGCTGGGGATGCTTTTGCCCTAAACTTATGTCAGAGAGGACTTAAAATTGGGTCCCTGTTTTTGACCACGTCATATTACTGGGTGGGGGGTTGAGGGGGTGAATGAGAAAGTTGGGTTTATATTTTAGCAGGTGCTATTATCCAGAATCACTTATATGACCAATGAGTATTCAGGACCGAACAGTAGACATTTTCAATGGCTGTGGAATTAGATTTGGAAAGTTTTCTCTAACTTGTCAGATGTTCTAACCACGCTGTTTACAGCCCATTTAGACAGTACTGACAGACTCCATGTCGGCTGTGACGTGTTTCACAATTGCCCTGATCCCATTGACGCAGGGTGTTGAGCACACTGATAAACTCACTCAAAGCATGTCTTAAACGATTACAGCCCGAAACATTGTTGTTATTTTGAGTGACAGTTTGTGTGCAACATGTCGCATACACAAATCTTGGAAAACACAGGGTCGAATTGGGTATTTTATGCTGTCAGGAGAGATACCCTAACCCTATTATTTACATATCATTGAACAGTTTGAGTAACAACACATATGTCACCCTCTAACCCAGGTGGTGGACGGGACGCCGTGTTCTCCAGATTCTCCCGCCGTGTGTGTCCAGGGGAAGTGTATCAAGGCTGGTTGTGACAGCAAGCTGGGCTCCAACAAGAAGTTTGACAAGTGCGGCATTTGTGGGGGCGACAACAAGAGCTGCAAAAAGGTGTCGGGACTTTTCACCAAGCCCATGTGAGTACCACGACAATATATACCGTCCGCTGCTCGGCTTGAACCGTCATTTGACATTTGGCGCGTCTTACTCACCATGACTTAAGTTGAATGCATTCGTTAGGCGGGTAGAACTACCACGTCTTGGTAATTGAACATTAGAAATGAAAAATAGAAGTGTGGATTTCTGAATGTATTTTCAACGTCTCCCCCCAGACACGGTTACAACTTTGTGGTGATGCTGCCGGTCGGGGCGTCGAATGTGGACATACGTCAGCGCGGCTACAAGGGCATGGTGGGCGACGACAACTACCTGGCCGTGAAGAACGGCCAGGGCCGGTACCTGCTTAACGGCAACTACGTGGTGTCTGCCGTGGAGAGGGACATCATTGTGAAGGGCAGCCTGCTGAGGTACAGCGGCACGGCCGGCCTGGCCGAGACCCTGTCCGCGGTCAAGCCGCTCCGCGAAGCCCTTACCGTCGAGGTGCTCTCTGTCGGTCAGATGACCCCGCCCCGCATCCGCTACTCCTTTTACCTGGCCCGCGAAAGCAAGGACAAGAAGAAGGAGGACCGGGTGAAATCCCACAATAGCGTTCTGGCGGAGGATGCGGGCGGGGGCCGGAAGGGAGGAGACCTCCTGAAGACGTACAGTAAGGAGAGGCCCGTCCCCGGGAAGTGGTCCACAAGCGGCTGGGACGAGTGCTCGGTGACGTGCGGCAGTGGCTTTCAGCTGAGGCTGGTAGAGTGCCTGGGGCCAGAAGGGGATCCAGAGCTAGACTGTGACTTTGCGGCGAGGCCCACGGCCACCAGGGCTTGCGGGGACCCCTGTCCGGTGTGGGAGATCGGGGATTGGTCACCCTGCTCCAGGACCTGCGGGAAGGGCTTCAAGAAACGGCCGCTGCGTTGTACCACCGAGACTGGGCTGCTTCTGCCCCGGGACCACTGCAACGCTGGGAAACGCAAGCCACAGGAGCTGGACTTCTGTCAGCTGAAGCCGTGTTAACAATCCACGAACCCTGTCATGGTCTCCTCCTTGTCTGAAGTGTTATCCTTTAACGAACTGGTGCATTTGTCAAAGATTGCTCGACAAAACCAACAGCAAAAGGACACAATGTCGTTGGTAAGACAGAGAGACTGGGAGGAAGATGTGCCGTTGTGTATAGGTTATTGATTAGGTACAACACTTAGGAGGGTCCTGTATTGCAGAACACATTTTATTTATGCTTGTTGGGATCCCAGTGTATTCTGGAATGTATACTAGAATCTCAATATTCCAGCGATCCATCCAGTTGACCTGATGTGTCTGGAATCAATGCACCAACTCGTGGCCCCTCAGGTGTTGTTATATTCCGGTTCTGCGGAATATTAACTAACACTAACTCACCAGCCAGCCAACTGTCTACCCATCTATCTCTCCCGCTTGTACTAAAGCCAGTTAGTAGGGAATGTAAAGAATACAGACAGTATGAAAATAACATTAGCTTTCTGGACTAAGATCATATTGCCATTGTACTGCATGAGAAGACTTCATTATGATGCCAAAAGGCTTATTTTATTCCCGTTACGCCACGTGGGGAGAATGAGAATCAGAAAAGATACAATACAGTATGCCGAGTATTGTAACGTGTATTATTGTACAGCGTATTACCATTAGATCACAGTAGCATTGGTAAAACATATTGCCCTGACAAGATTTCTTTCTGTTCAGTATGTCGATCGTTTAAGAATTCGTACTAGAAACAATGTGTTCTCATTAGGAATCGTCTTGGTGAGCATAGAATGTAATGAAGGGATACCTGTTCTGTGATCCATGAAGAATTGGTGGCCTATTGCCTTCTGCTGCTCCACAACATGACGACCTGCTTTTTTTGCGACAAAAGGGGGTAGCACTCCTCTTGCTAACTTTACAAGGGAGGAGAGTTACACTTTCCAAAGACTTCAGACATTGAATCTTCAGTAAAGGAAACTGTTACAGCTTTCGCCTCCTACTGTGGTGTAGTCGCTCCCCGGAGGGGAACGGGGACAGGATAGAGGAAACCCGCTGCCCACTCCTCTGTAGTTGTCTGCCGTTGGTCACCACCGCTCCCAGGGTGTTAGCGAGAGACAGGGAGATCTCTTAGCGATGTCGTCATCCGCTAAGTAAGGCTGTGCCCACACTTAGCCAACTGGCCGTTACCACGTTGCACAGCTCAGGTAAGCAGAAACTGGCGCTCACTCTGCCGGCTGCATGACTACGTCTCTCTCTCCGTTTTCTCCATCCATTCCGCCTCCCCAATACATTCTCCATCTCACGCCCTAAACCATTCAAACCGTTCTGCAGCTGCAAACCTCTCTGGCACAGTTGCCGTTCTTTTAAAGAAACAACCAAGACGTGTAGATCTTTTTGAGGCTGTTACAGTGTGTTCTGGTGGAGCTCTTTTGTTCATCCTGTCTTAGGCCGGCAAGAGATGAGCTGTTCTTTTTACACAGTTAAAGGATCCCCCCTGTAATCTATTATATGCTTTTTGTTTTGGTTCTTCAGAGGGACCACGTTGTCCATCTAAAAGATGGTTCCTGTATTACTTGGAATATTTTATTTGTCAGTAATCTTTTGCACTTTGTACAGCAAAAGGGTGCAATGTCATGTCCCTGCATGGGCTGTCTTGTATACTATGTATACTGTGCAACCATTCGGCTGTGCGTAAAATAAGTACTTTTAAAATACTTTTTCATCTTTTTTTGTGTTTTGTTTTTTTGTCTACGTTGGCATTTTTAGTAGTCTTTGACTTCAAGATATTTATTCCAAATAAAAATATTTACAAACAAATCTCACGAATACCTGTGTTTTTTCACCTTCCTGCACTCTTTAAAACCTATTTGGTTCAGGCTGTGTTCTTTAGCCTTCTTAAAGCAAATGTGTACAACATACAAAGGTCTCTTTCTCTATAGCAGTCGTGTCTGTTAATCATATGTTTATAGCATATCATTTTCCAGGCATTGTTTAAGAAAAGTGAGACCCGCCAAATGTCTGGATTATCATCAAAACAGAGGGAGATCTGTGAAGGAGTGCTAGAAAGGAGATGGAGTGAGAAAGAAACCAAATTGCTAGCAGGAAAATGTTACATCTGGAGCCTCCAAAAGCAAAGCCATGTATGGCAGTTTGACTTCATTATTACTTGGGTATATATAGGCAGAATCTCCGCTCTTACTGGAAGAGAGAAACAGAGAGAGAGAAATGGAGGGAGCAAGAAAGAAACAAATGAAAACAATTGAGAAAGAGAGACCGAGAGAGGTCAGTGCCAAGCTGGCATAGCCAGGAGAAACATATTGTTGCAGGCCGCAAGAAGACTATTACGTCAAGCCAAAGGTATTATGTCAGTGCAAAGAACGTTTCGTTCAACTGATCTACATAAAAGCTCATCAAAAGGACTGAAAAAAATAAAGAGTTATAAACCTAATGGAGATGTTCTGTTCTTGTTTTGTTTTTCCACGGGTTACATAACAGTGGCTCATTTAAAACAATTCTAGGTAACTTTTTAGTTGGAGAGTTCCACAAGATGCTCTCCACAGACTTTACACTATTCAGAACATTAATCTACTAAACTAGTACTCTAACCCAAACTATTTATATATATATAAATAGTTTGGGTTATATATATAACGATATATATATATATATATATATATATATATATTGTGTCTACAGATAGACACCCAAAGTGAAGTTTAACCAAATGTGAAATGTTGGTCATTTTACAAGATTGCTCTGATACCGCCAAATTACTGTCAACTATATCAAGACAACTTAGATATTTAGAGGATTGCCCAGTCCTTGTCACAGAAGATAACTTTGTTTGAGCAGTTTGAAGAAGAATAAAGTGCTTGTCTCAGAGATCTTAAAGAGATACACATGATTTAGGAATAACTTCTTAGCAGTGGGGTCATTAGGTGTAAGATCAGAGAGAGGACAAACAAGAGAAACTCATTCCCTGGAAAGACAAACCTATACAGTATGTCTCATGGTATCAGTGATACCTAGGCCCATTCAAAAAGTCCTATGGATAAAGAGGTTTGATGGAGATGGGCCTCCACAAGAATGCTCCTGATTTGTTATCAGCCAACGGACAGCTCCAACGCATTGCTTTACTGAACAGTCTATTGTTATGTGAAATTAAATATAGTTGGAGATGCTTTAAAACACGCTGTAATCAACTTTTCTTCACCAAATAATTAGGTTTTTGTGCATTTCTGAATGTATTCGGAGCACATTTGTTCAGAAATATATTACGTTACACAAATCTCATTAGTTTATGTACAATACTAATCTAATGTTCACACTCTGCAACACCGTGGTAATGTATCGTACCTGTGAGAAGGGTCATTCTGGTAGTAGTTCTAGATATATTACATTAGCCAAGACCAATCTGAAAGGTAAATTCCCAACAGAGAAAAGAAAAACCCAATAAGAGTAATAGAATAGAGTATTGGAATATATTATCTCATTGTGTGCCTTCATCCTTTCCATAACCCCGAAGTATAAGGGCTAACCTAAGATCAGGTGTACAGTCATGTGGAAAAATGTGGACACCCCATGAAATATTTAGTTGTTTTTGAGATATATGGGCATATCAATATTTGATCTGCCAGAGAACACCTACACAAAGACCAGAACTTCTGGGACAATGTGCTTGGATAGATGAATCCAAAGTAGAATTGTTTGGGCACAGTAACTGTGGCGCAAACCAAAGACAGCATTTGAGCACAAGAGCATCATACCAATTGTGAAGCATAAGGGTGGAAATTTCATGGTTTGGGGCTTTGTTGCTTCAGCAGGGCCTTGCCAGCTCACTATCATAGAATCCACATTTAATTCTTTATTGTATCATAGGGTGTTTGAGGAAAATGTAAGACCATCTGTCTGAAAATTTAAGCTGAAGCGGATGTGGAATGAGCAACATTACAATGACCCATAACATTCCAGTAAATTCACCAAGGAATGGCTCAAAAGAAAGAAATAGAGAGTTCTAGAATGGCCAAAGTCAAAAGCCTGGATCTGAGTGGGAAAAAGCTTCTCCAAGTCGATGTCAGAGACTGGTAGACAGTTAAAGGAAAAGGTCTTATTGATGTTAATTTTAGCCAAAGGGGGCAATACCAGCTATTAGGGCTTAAGGTGTCCTAACTTTTTACTCAGTAGGAAATGGCGTCTTTATAAATCTTTTGTTAAATAAATGACATGGTTAAAATGTCATTGATTTGGTTCAAATACATCACATTTTTTGTCTATATCCATATGTCCATATCTATAATTTGTTTTATATTTTATAATTCTTTCACATGACCGTACATACAGTACATACTATATATTAATTATATTTTCAAATCAGAACAGGTCCTAGATCAGCCCTTGTAGTCTTAGAAGCTTTTTGTAAATATCCACTGTGATCTATTGGGTGGATTGGGTGACAGGATGGAACGGGAAGAGAGGGAAGCCTTAGGAGAAGTAGGAAAATCCGACTTCATCAGAACTGTCGCAGTACTTCCTGCTGAAGCCAACTGACCCTATAAATCCATGTTTTTTTTTTTCTTTCTGTCCTTACTCTTCCCTTTTCTTTCCCCAACCTTTTTTCGGCCAGGGAAAAAAAGGCTCATCTTCATTTGCTTTCTTCGACAGCCACAAAAACAATTAACTGCTCCAAAACTCTGCAGCTAGTTAAGAGAGGAGGCAGCAGATGTCACGTTCTATGTTCCCTCTCTCTCACTCTGGATCCTGTCTGATTAGCAACAGATTCTTGTTTTTGTGGTTGATCACTCACTGAATAACCGAATCAGACTAACTGCTTTCTCTCTGGAGACAGTTTAAAGGATCATCGATGTGGAACAACAAGGGTTTTGTACCAGACTCACATGGCGCTGAGTGAGGCTGGACCTGTATGGTGAATCTTAAATTAGAGGGTTGATCAGAAGAACACTTATGTTGGCGAATGTCAGCTTAGAGGAGGTCTGCTGGTTGCTGAGTCAGTGAATAAAACCCGATAACTCTGGGAACAATGTGGCTGATTCAGGGCTGACTGGAGACCAGGTTTTTACTGTAGCCTGTGGCAAGATGTGTTCATGCAACACAAACAAATTTATAGGATCATAACAACAAACACACCTCATTTATGCAGTGCATAAAACCTTTGCTGTGATTCAGACCACGATTCTGCCTGTCCACAGTTTTCTCAGGCTTAATGAGTGCTCAACGTCAAGTTACTTTGTTATATGCTGGAGCTCCCTGAACTTATTAACAAAGGTCAATAGTTGCCTAAAGATACTCTCAGGCCATATTTGTGTGATGATATTCTGTAATACCGTGCTACTAATGCTGGCTAACACTTTTGCTATTAGCTGAGAAAATATGTTTACCATCATGGTGTCACCTAACAATACATTGATATCCAGTTAAATAAACAATACAGTATATTGACTAGACCTGCAAAGCTACCTTTAAATACCTAAAGTCATTTAACCTGAAAGTAAATGTATGAATTACACAGTATTACTTTTTGTACTAAATTACTTTACACAGTATCCATATTTCGCCTAGTTTGTACTCGACCACAATGCTTTATTACCATTGTATGTATGGGGTAAAATACTTTAATCTCTTCCTTCAAGAACAAAAGGAGAGCCAAACCACGAACAGAGGTGTAACACAAACAATGATCTACCAAACAAATGATTAACACAGTGCAGCTGCCTCTAATTGGGAAGAACTGAAAAGTAAACATAGAGGTGCCTAGAGGCACATCTGTAGCCAGACCCTGAACCCCAGGTGAATAGAGATGCCTAGAGGCCTCCAGACATGACAACCTGTTTTGACTCATGCCTTAATCAAGGTGTCAAAAACCCAGTATAAATGTTTGCTGGCTTTTTGCCCTTAAACTCAATGTTACCATAATACAAATTGTCTTCTATTTCCAGGGCCGGCTCAAGGCATAAGCTACATAGGCAATTGCTTAGGGGCCCAGACAGCTAGGGGGACTACAGCTGCTAGTGAGCCTCCGATTGCTAGGGAGCCAAATTTATTTTAGCTTAGGGCCCCCAAAAGGCAAGAGCAGACATTATTGCACCATACAAAAATGAGCACACATTTGTTTACAAGCTGCCAGACATGTAAGAAGCTGAACATTTACTTGACAATTGAGTTCTTCATTCTTGGTTTCATGTTTAATCAGAGGCTTGTTGCCCACATTTTTTGGGGACGTTTTTTTTACCATGCCCCATATGGTCGCTGTAGTTGGCAACCAAAGTGGCATTATTCCAAAACTTCTCCCCACACTCTGAAACTAAGTCAGTAAAATGGTCAGCTGATTTAGGTGCAGGTTTTAAAAATATATATATTTGGGCTAATGCTTATTGAAATGTGGGATGGGTACCGACCAAATCTGTAGTATGGTAGTGTATGGTAGTGTATGATCCAAATAACCAGCTAGTTACTCGTTCAGAAAACGTAACGAACGCTAAGCTAGCTAGCTAGGAAACAAACTAACAATAGCATTTGCTCAGCATGTTGTTGTCTAAACGCATTTTGTTGAACTGAGCAAATTGAAGCATGCAATGTTTAAATAAACAACAAAAATGTTAGTGTCAAATGGACAGTACACACTTTTGTTTAAATATTTTTTTTCATTCAGTGGCTCAGGGCCTCCTACCAGCTGGTGTCCCTGGACGTCTGAAGTATTAAAATCATCCCAGGTTGTAGCCCTATCCTTTTTATTCCACACAAGTGTTTGTGTCTTTTCATGGTCTGCCTTGATTCAGACTGATGATAATCAAATGCCATGGTAGTTAGAAAGATAAATTAGAGTAAACTCCAATTACATGTTAAAGTAAACTGATTCTTTTGAGGTGGGCAATGTATTTTATTCATTCCCTATGGATTCAGTTCTTTTCGGAATTGCCCAAGGTCTTTTGATCCAATTCCCAAAAAGTAAGATGAAGATATCGGCTTGTTTGGCAGGCTGGCATTAAGGCAGCTGGAATGGTTTTAGCCAACGTGGAAAAAGATTGCCAACGTTTTCATGCTTTATTTATAATGTGTAGGTTTGTATATTGTTCCAAACACAGACATAAAGCCAATATCACAGAACATAGAATACTTGATTTCGTGTCTCAATGCCTTAAATGTAAAACATTAAACACAACTTCTAATTCAGTAACATATACTGTACTTTGAATGGCGCTGTATACAGTTGCATTCTTTTTTTAAGCATTTGAATGGATGTCAATCTGGTGTCGGACATGGATTGGCAGTTTGTTGACCTTTCAAAGCCTGACCACTTGATCATAGTTAAAACAGTCTTGCTGAGCCTAGATCAATTACCTCAACAATGAAGTCCAGGCAATTTGTTTTTTATTTTGGCACTTTTCATCTCAGTTGCAAGTCACTCTGACCTCAGGGATGATCCACTAAAAGCTCATTTGTTGGGAAAGTTGTTGGGGCTAGTAAATGCAAGAAAACTCTGTGTACAAATAAAGACAAGTCAGCCCTATTGCTACTCTTCTTTGGTGTGGTTGTCCAGCGTGATTAAAAATGATTTAAGATAAATGACAAATAAGCCACAACTTGGCAATGTGCGTAGAATATTATAAATGTGACTGAAACTCTTACACCGCAGTGAGCTTGCTAACACATCTGTGAATAAGAAACAGACTAATTTACGTTCTACCCACCAATGCAAAACATGACAGGTGTTAATTGTAATGGAAATTATATGAAATTAAAATGACTTGACCAGTAGAGCACCTGGTGCTTTCTCCCGCCAAAGCCTCAAACATGTAGTCATCTAGTCTGTGGAGTCTTTACTTCCTCACATAAGTATTACACACCTAGGTACCAGATTTAGTATATGACATAAGCCTTGTTTCAGTCACTCCCATCTGGCAGGAGGACCGACACCTCACGCCACAAGAACAGTTTCTTTCTATCGCCAGCTAGCCTCATCAATAAGGCCAAACAACCTCCACTGTCACTGCCCCATAACTTAATGAACTTAATGCATTACATTAATGCACTTCTCTGGACTTTCTACTTGCACATTGCACTTTATGTTACTATACAGTACATGTTTGCAAATTTTATATTTATCGTGTACATTTTGTTGTTCAACCTAAATTCCACTTACAGTGTTTTTTGTCATGCATCATAGCACCAAAGTGAATTCTTGTATGGGTAAACCTATTAGTAATAAAACTGATTCTGATTCTACAGAGCTAGCAAAATTGTCACACGAAAAGCTTAATTACACCCCTCGTTAACAGATGCCGCAGAAGATAGCCACACTTAAAATGGCTACAGTACAGTCGTTATTTGTCCTCGCCCCTTAAGAAAAACTCACTGACATGCTAGTCTACAGCAATGAAAACCAGCAGAACCAAATAATACGCAGTCTACCTCTTGTTGATTTTCCTCCTCAACTTTTCTCCTTCTGCACCTCCACATGCCACATTGGTGGATTCTTGATCTTATTCAGACCGAAAATCTTCATGCATCCTTCTGCAAAAGCCACTGACTGGATTTATTTTTCCTCCCCACGTCTGAAGTGCGTAGGAGCCACAGCCTCCCTATGCATGCCGAATTCATTAGGCCTTAAATGACAACCAAAATATGAACACATAATTATCTCTTTGACATGCTGTGGCTGGATGTTGTCTGTTATGCATCACTGTTACGTGTGGTAATTCATAACTCACCATTGTTATGTATCACTCACCATTAAGTGAAATGCTTGTGTTCCACAGCCTGAATTAGTGTGTTTCTCTAAAATGAGCCTGGAGCTTTAATAAAGTTTGGTGTAAAGTCTGTGTTTAGGTTTAATCATTTTACTTGTCCAGTATACCCTTCTGTCTGTGCTTGGTGTTTGAATAGGTTATTGGACTCTAGGGCTTATAATTCTTATCAATTCATAAATGATTGTTTCATCACAGTCTTGTAATCTAGACATATCCATATATTTTCAGGAGCACGGGCTACAAAGTACGTTCATATCTAGTACACAGAATGCTTTTCATTGCTGCATTGTCCCATGGTGTTTATACTTGCATACATCTGTTTGTACAGATGAACGTTGTACCTTCAGGTGTTTGGATATTTCTCCTAAGGATGAACCAGACTGGTCTTTTCTAGTCTTCTTTTGATTGTACTATGATGTCGAGCAAAGGCACTGACTTTGAAGATAGGCCTTAAAATACATCAACAGGTACATGTATCTCCAATTGACTTAAATGATGTCAATTAGCCTCAGATGCTTCTAAATATATTTTCTGGAATTTTCCCAGCTGTTTAATGGCACGGTCAACTTTGTGTATGTAAACTTCTAACCCACTGGAATTGCTATATTATAGTAACGTGATATTATAGTGAATTCTAAGTAAATAAATAATCTGTTTGTAAACAAATGTTGGAAACATTACTTGTAATCCACAAAGTAGATGTCCTAACCGATCTGCCAAAACTATAGTGTGTTAACATGCAATTTGTGGTTAAAAATGAGTTTTAATTACTGAGTGTATGTAAACTTCTGCTTTCATCTGTATAACCCTTTGTCTGTCTTCCTTTGGCACTGAGTAGACACATTGTTCTGCTGTTCTCGTTGTTGGAACAGGGTTGCAGATAGCTCGGTTGGAGTTTCAACCAATCGACTCAGGCATGTGAAGTCCCAGGCTGTTATAATAAACAGTGCTGACACTTTATATGTGTATGTTGCGCACATGTGAGTCTTCCTCTGTCACATTCCCCCAACAATCATTTCCAGGGTTCTGGACAGTTGAGGTCATTTTTATATTGGAGATTGAATGAAACAATGCTGACAGTTTATTTTCTTACCCACAGCATTAGGTCATTGTAACAAAAGGCAGAGGGACACCATCCCCAATGACAGTGGGCTTCCACTTATTCTTGTGCCCTGTGCATGGAAAGACATCTTCCCTTTGAAGTTGCACTCTCTCCATAAGCGGAGCTGAAGCTACAAAGCTCTTGTTTTTCACCATGTTGTATCCTCAACAGTAACCCTACAGCCATGACCTCATGTTTTATTGTCGAGGCCTATAACTTTAGACGGACGGCGAGGTAGTCCATGACACGATGATGGACAGATTACAGGACATGAGGTCGGTAACACATTGGTATTTTGCAATTGAAATCTATGCAGCTTAGGCAGTGCATTTTGAAGAATGTTCAGTAGGACAAAAAAGACTGTAAATATATCCTTTCAACTTGTATTTGGAGTTGTTTTTTTCAAAAATAATTTCCTTTTGTAACTGACCTTTTTTAAGACTAATGTTTCAAACCTGTCGTTTGGTCAACAGTCTAGTTTTAGTCAAAGCTGAAATGTAAGGTTGAAACAGTGTTATGAACATCCAGAGTTTTATTACGTCTCCTTATGTAGTCTGTTTATGTAAGCCGTACTCGTTATTTAACCCACCGATTCAAGTTACCTCAACGTGGGAATGGGATATCCAGCAAGGAAGCAATTTTCTGTTCTCTGATTTGTCTTGCGTTTTTTCTTTCTTATGAACACACAGCCTCTCTCTCTTTTACACACGCTCCCTTTTTCTATGTCTCTTTCAGGCTGTAACGCTTCCGGTTGCTTACCCAATCTCTTTCATGCACATACACTTTAACTCCACCTCTCGTGAAAAGTTTGTTAGGGTGTAGCTGATAGGCCCATTTAAAATCCAGCAATTCTTAACTTCTTAACGTCCTCAGAAGCTGGGTACATTTGTATGATAGGCAATGTTGACGTCCTGATGACCTTATCCTCACTCCTGGTTTGAACACAGGCAGGACAGGGAAAAAAAGGAGGAGCTTCATTTACACTCTATAAAGCTTCTCTCACTGCCAAGTGGTGCAGGAAGCCGGTCCATTTGGGTGTGCAGGCTGCCAGTAAAGGGGCCGGAAAGGGTTGGCATGGACCTGGCTGGGAACCCACTGGGGGGCAGCGTGGATAAGAAAGAGGTCGGTACAGGTCGTGAGAGGGGCAGAAAAAACTCGCCCAGGAAAAAAATGCCTTTGTTATAGCCGGGCAGAGCAGCCAGTCTGTAACTGTGTGTGTGCTTGTGTGTGTAAGTGTGTGCAAGGGTTGGCACATCCTGAAAACATTGCCAGTGGGTAAACAATTTGTTTGTCTTAATCTCAACTGGGCAGCAGTTTATAACATATGGATGTAATACTAACAAATGGCCCTACTTCAGGATTTCAGGACAGCAAAGTTTTTGGAAGCCATCACACACCACAGCACCATTCCTCCAAAATGAACTTCACTTACAGAGAATATTTTATTTTTTGAAAATTGTGTGAACACAAACAAGTGTACACATTGGTTTACTGTTGTTATGATCCATGTTTAAAATGTAAGATCTAAGTTTGTTCCGCCATCAGCAGCAATTGTTGACTGCCCATACATACATCTTTTTGAGAGATGGACTCATGTATTTAAATACAATTTCCATTTTCGGTTTTAGTCATTTGACATACTGAAGTGAAGTTCATTCATCTGTAATTTTTATTTTTAAATGTGTTTTATCGTGTAAAAGTACTGAGAAAACATTGTAATTAACGACCTGGAAGCAATTACAAATACCTAACAAACTTTTAGTATTGGTCAGATTGGTAATTACTGCTCTGAAAGACTATTGAGAGATGATTTTGATATTATATTAAAATAATAAGAGAACACTGCAACTTTTTCGTTCCTGTCTAAAAGAAATTATAGAAAAGTTTTGAGTGAGGAAAACAAGAGTTGCAATGAGGAGACAATTTGCAGTGGTCTTTTAAATTGCACCCTTCTGTTCCTCACTAAACAATTTTTGGAAAGCAAAGAAAAAGGTGCAGTAGTCTCTTAATTTGTTCTAGAGCTATATATACAGTGGAGGAAAGAATAGTTTGATCCCCTGCTGATTTTGTGTGTTTGCCCACTGACAAAGAATTGATCAGTCTATAATTTTGAGGATATTGAGGATATTTCTGCCAAAAGGGGGCAATTCCAACTATTAAGGCATGGGTTTCCTAACTTTGTCCTAAGTAGGAAATGGCATCTTTGTAAATCATTTGTTAAAAAGTTATATTGTGGTTAAGTCATTGTTTTGGATGAATTACATTACCTTTATACATATTGTTTGAAAGAAGTGCAAATATAGATGAGCCCATATTTTTTTTTAAATAACTAAATATTTCATGGGGTGTCCTAATTTGTTCACATGACCGCACTTTGTGGTCCCTGATGACATCACCCTCATGCAGAATAAATAGTGAAAACAGTAATGGCCCCAAAACCTAGCCTTGAGGAACACATACATAGCCTTGAGGAACATACATATCTCCTCCAAGCTCCTGAGACTGAACTGGGAGACACTGCAAACATTCTAGTGACAGCACAAATGGATGTGCCATCCTGAAAGAACTGTACTACCTGTGCAACCTGAATGGGCTGCCGGTAACGCCTCATGCTAAAAGTAGTGACAAAGACACTAGAAAAATGCAAAACTAGCAAAGTCAGAATGGATAAAGAGAGAACAATTGTCTTTGGCTACCACCTGCAACCCCAAAAAATGTTTTGGGGTTGTCTAGCTGTGTAATCTTCGTGCAGCTGACGTCAACTGTACCAAACAGGTGCCTTTGACTCACAATTGCTTATGCTTTCCAACTGGACAGATTGATATTCCTGCAATTTAATTGACATGGTGTTATACTGTGAGGATTACGTGTTCCTTAATTCTTTTGAGCTGTGTATATATTTTGTTTTCAACAGTCCTGGCCAAGGCCAGCTATAGAGCATCACCATTGAACAAATACAATATTTATTATCCCTTTTGTCTAATGATCAGCTTTGAAAGGTCCCTAAATGAAGAAGAGTGAGTAAAACCAGCTGTGTGTCGGTACCAGAGGAATACTTTCTGAGAAAGAAATTTTACAGATTGAAAAATGTTGTCCTCGCAATATACTTTTAATAACAACAACCTTGGAAAATTGAATGTATGATATCAACCAACTTTGCCAGAATCTGGCATATGGTCTCACATTACAAAGCAACAGAGAAGCGTATAAGTGCTGATGTGGGATAATTTTTGTCCCCTCTTATCCTTTATCAGCATTATTTTTGCAGATTCTTTGTTACAGGACATATGAGGAATGGGCCCACATGGCTTCAAAGCAACATGATCTAAGACTGCCACTCACACAATCCTTACACTGATTCATAGTGGTCTTGACCAGTCCTGTGTGAATATCATGCCTGACTTGACCCTATTGCTGCCGTGTTTCCTTAAAATACATCAGAGATTTTGAAAGGCGGTCAGAGTATGACAGTGATTGGGGACAGGAAACAATCCACAGAGATGGCTTGGGGAAAAAAGGAGCGTTAATGAGATAGGAGAGTTGGCATGACAAATGTAAAGTTTAAGATTTCTGTGAGCACTGAAATCATAACAAATCATTTTAATGTCAACTGTTTAAAAGACTTAATAGCGATCATCTTTTTGGGAATAGTCAACTCATTCTAAATTGTGTGTGTGTGTGACGGGTTGCATGCATGTTTCTATGCATTTATCCATGCGTGCAGTACATAATGCCGCAGCCAAAGACCCGGACCAGGAGTAGAGAGAGAGAGCAATTGAGAGCGAGATAGGGAGAAAAAGAGAGAGTCCTGAGCTGGCCTGTAGTTTGTGCATGTTTGGGACGATTCCACTTCAATCTGGCCATAGCTGCCAGTCCGCAAAGCCCAGAGAGACTGGCTTCATTACTTAACAGGCCAAACACATTGAAGGGAGAAACGAGCGAGAGAATGAAGTCATATGGTTATGCTATAAATCCGCTAAACTAGAGCACTCAGCGGGAGAAAAACCCACTTCCAACCCATGCACGGAACATTAGGGGGATTCCTATCCGGTTTTGATGACAATCGCTAGTTACAGTACTGAGCAATATTTAAAAAGAAAATGAAAATCAAGTGCAGTGTTCGGAATTCATTAAAACAACAGTGTTTTTCCAACAGATCTATTCAGTTGGTAACCCACCCCCCCACACACACATTAACGACACAGAACAAATAAAAGTCCTGGTCCTAATATTAGCCGGGTTCCTTTTACCAAATAGCACTAGGGTACAATACTATACAATACTCATTTTATTGCATCTAGGGCAAGGTCTGGAAGCTTTGCCCATGATCTATCTACATAGTTGAACTCTGATTCTGGCATAGATGATTAACTCAGCACAAACTCAACATTAATTCCGTTACAACCAGTGTTTGGCCAATTGGCCTTCTTCCCTGCCTGTTTACATTGTGGTCAGACTAAACTCCTGGCTCTAGGCATAACCAATGGGAAGAATGTCTCAGTTGTCATTACATCCTACTGATCTGCTAAAGTTTGGATGAATACTCTCTAGTTCTAATTAAAGGAGTTAGTTATTAAGTGGTCCTGTAATTTACGATGAAATAACAAACAAAAGCATAATGCTTCTCTCTCTTCTCCAAACTTGGATAGTGAGACGTTGGGTTTGGAGAGGAGAGACCTTGTCTGAATTCCAAATGAAACCCCATGGAGTAATATATAGCAACACTTTTGAACAGTGCATTATGGACCATGCTCAAAAGTAGTGCACTAGATATGTGACAGGATGCTATTTGGGACACTGACCATGTTTCCAAGAACATACAGAGCGGTTTAATCAAGGCCAGGATCCGACTAATCCAAACCTGCTGTAGGCCTCAAACCAACGCCCTTCGACAGAGCAACCTTCCCTGGAAAATACATCACCCATAGTCCCACAGTAAAACAGAGCCACTCAGGTCATAGAGCGTGTAACACAGAATTAAAACCAGCCTTGAATAGTGTATATGTTTTCTCTAAACTACCCCACATACCTATAGCTAATTACTCCTCTTTAACACCACCACTTTAACTAACTACACAGATTCAACGAGTTCAGTTATTACTATTCCTAAACACTGCAATAAGAAGTAGTATTACTAAGCAGAAGTGTTCCCTAACCTGCCTCACTTGTCTTAATGCAATGTGGGTTTATTTCGTACAAGTTTCCATGACTCCTCACCGTGTCCGTTAGGTCATGCTTAGCTCATGACATCAATTGCAGTACGGGCTCAGTGACAAAATATAGAACTATGCCAAGTGAATATGGCTCTCTCCATGTTTTCAGCGCCGGTGGCAGCAGATACACCCTACGTAATGTTGAATGGATGAATAAGTAGGCCTAGTAAGAGCCTGTTTCTTCTCTCTCTTCTATTTCTCTGTTCAAAGTGGGTGGGCTCCTTTTTTAAATTCTCTATCGCCCTCCCTGTGTTCCAGCCCATTAATGTCTGATGTCCTGGGTTGCTTTACTTATATTCTCTCCCATTAGCCTCTCAGCACAAACACACTCTTCCCTGTGGTTGAGGTTTCTGGAGCAGCGTGGGACATTTATCTATTTGTCCTAGTTACCATAGACCTCTAATTCTATGCTCAAAACCAAGTGAGAGCATTTTTTTTTTACAAGATACAATATGACAGCCCTGCAACTGTAATTTCTACTGAGAAACTAGTTAATCATCCCTGAGAAACACATACTCCCACCTGGTGAACTCGGATTTCACCTACTACGGAAATTACCAGAATAACGGAAAATCTGCAAGAAAATGAAAAGAGACAATTTACTAATATCCTGTAATGTATCATGCTTTTGAGATGTACTTTGAGATGTACTTAGTCCTCATTGAATCCCCCCACCTCCATGTTGTCTATCCACCTTGTCCTTCTTCTGATCTGGATGAGGTTTCGTAGAATCTGCAAAAAACTTGCATGTATTCATTATTACAAATTTTACTCTGAAAATGTCAACCGTTCACCCCTCCAAGCCTAGTTCCACTTTAGGTTTCTTACAAAATGTCAGCCCTCTAGGGGGTTTTTCCTAGCCACTGTGCTTCAACCCGGTTGTTGCTTGTTCCTTGGGGTCTCAGGCTGGGTGTTTTGTAAAAGCAATTTGTAATAACTGCTGATGTAAAAAGGGCTTTATAAATATATTTGATTGCTTGATTGACTGAAATATGGCCAACCACTCTTGACCATGACCCATGACAACTGCCAGGCCTCTTAGTGTGGTAGTGGGCATCCCGTATCTAACAATTATTACATCCGGCTTTCAAACACTCAAAAAATGTCCAGACTTTGCTTTCAAAACAGACTTTGTTTTTGCCCTGTCTAAAGGTGAGGGAGGATTATTTTCTGCAGACTGTGCTGACGAGCAACGAGTTGTGCCGAAAAGGTTGGTGGCCGAAAAGGTTGGTGGACCTTCTGAATCTTCCTCAGATTCAGAAGGTCCACCAACTATTCCAGTCTTGTGTGCCACAGAAATTGATAAACATCCATAGATTCAATTCATTGAAAGGACATGCATTGTCATGTCACAAAACACTGTACATTCACACACATTCTTGAGTTTTCTACAGCCTAAACATTTCTAATCTATTTTGGTCTCTTCCATTCACCTTAAGTCTTTTTCAAGCTATGAGATGCAGAAGGCTCAGGGTGTTGGCATATTTGGGCAATTAGCTCCTAGTGGCAGAGTCAAGGGAGCAGCCTGTCTGCGAAACTATGCAGCTAATCTCCCATACTAAGTCACTAGGGCATGTGGTGAATGGGGGAAAAGCTTTCTGATCCTGTGTCAGCGCATTCCATATCTTGGCTTGGAGCTGGACTCGTTTGTGAGCCATGCATTGTTGTCACAGAGCAGGGGGGAAACCAAGGCAATTTGGTACAGATCCACACCTGCCTCATCTCTCAATGTTCGCCATTGTTCACCTCTTCAGCACTCAATCTATTCTAGTGTCTGAAAGCATCTTGATACTTATATCTAACATCTTGGGGATCCACTATCCTGCTTAGCTATACCCTGTGGTGGTCTTCTAAATATGGAAGGTGTCTGACAGGGCCAATGCAGATCTCAACGTAATGTAAGCACACTTGCAGTGTTTCTATAATTGGTACAAAATGATAGCAATGGGAGCCCCTCCAAGTATGTTGCTGCTACTATCCAGATAGCCAGGGCGCCTATGATCTTAACGTTCAGGGAAAGGGCATTGGTTGAAAGCAAGAGCTGTTCGCATGTTAAGGTATCACAATCTTTGCATTTATCTTTGCAATCTTTGCATTTATTGCATTCCAGCTAATACCACCAAAACACATCCCCACCCTGTTCAAGTTTCTTAAAACCCTTAACTAGAAGGAGGATGAATAGGATGAGGATGAATAGTTAACATAACATAACATTGTTTGAGAATACTCCATGAGTATATTGGTGAAAATGTGTGAAGAGAATATAGTTATTGTTTTTGTTGTAGTTGTTTTTATTGAGAAGCACATAGTATACGCCTTTGGGTTAGGCTTTTGAAGTATAATTTAAACATCCCCTGGGGTACAAAACAACTTTGTTGTAAACCTACAAGTTGTTTATTGTATATTTGAGTTTATAACATAATAAACAAAACAAAAATCATTATTCTATTTCAAAAACAGTAAAATGTCAACCAAAATTGTAATTTGAGGTCCCTGTATCTTGATGGGGGATCACTTTATATAAAAATCTAAGATCGGATTTGATTCTGATCAGATCAGATTAACATCTCATAAAATGTAGTGGTTTTTTGATGAAATCATAAAATACAGTGTATTTTGTGCAACAGACCTTCCTCTACAATGTGGAATAAACTGTAGGGTTCCATAATGAATAATTCCAGAGATATAAATAGAAATGGTGCGCTGGTGCGCTATATAAATAACAGGTGCGCTTTTCGACGCAAAATTACAACTAAAGGCCTTCTCGGTCCTTTGGTCAACATTTGGAAGGCTTCTCCTTAACAAACATACACAAACAACATGTCATTCTTTGCAGCAGACTGTCCCATACAACGTGGATAAAACCACAGGCTTTTATCTTTAACCAGTCTGGAGATATGAATAGAAATGAAACGGGTACGCACATTTGTGTCAATAGGCCTTTAAGAGGGACATAAAACACACATGGATGTCATGAAACACACCTTCAAGCATGGAGTTGTTTTGGGCTAAGATAGGAGAGAAGAAATGTTTTCGGGCAGTTTAGAGCATGACCAGGAATACTTTTTGGGACGTGCAGCCTTTATGCCCCTCTTGGTCACATGAAGAAGTAAACCATGTAAAATCATTTGTTGGACCTTTTTTTGGTTTGCAATAGAAAGTGGTTCTAAATGAGATGGGTAGTTTTAGGCGTAACCTAAAGTTTTCTGAAATACCAGAGTTACAAACAAAGAGAAAATCCTCTCTTTACAATTTGATTTAAAATAGAAACAAAATGTACAATAAGCTATGCCATTAATCATGTGAGTGAAGGGAAAGGGATACAAGCATGCCTTTTTAAAGTTTATCCAGGTCTCTCATGTCCAGCCAACCAAACTTCCCAGACCCCGTAATATTAGGCTGTGTCTCATACAGCACCAAATTCCCTATGGGTTTGGGTCAAAAGTAGTGCACTATTTAAGGAATAATATGCCATTTGGGACATATATTTTTGGGGAGCTATGAACATTCCATGCAAGCTCCAGGCGATACAAAATGTAAATAAGCCTTTTGATTTTTCTTGTTTTTCAAAGTTTGGTTAGAGACGGAGAAATCACAGTCAAATGGCTACAGCTCAATTTGTTCGATGCCAGTACAAAATATCACCCTGTTGTCTAGGGTACTAGGCAACTTTTACAAAGAGGACTACACTGGATAGAGTATAGGGTGCCATTTCGGACACATTCTGGGATGTTTACTTCTGAGCAGAATCCAATGGCTTGTTTCTCATGCTCACTCACAAGATGCACTGTCAAACAGCACTTCAATGAAAATACCCCAATGTTCTTCTAATAATAAAATGGATCATAATTATTCATAAATGCTAAGTAAATCCACTCTTAAGGTGATTCAATAACATGCCTGCATGACTCACTATGGCCTCCACTGTGTCAGGTCCTGGCTGGGGGCCTGTCTCTCCTTTTTGTTGCTTTGCTTAGCTAAGACTGAGTTTAGTAAAAGAAAACAAGAAAAAAGGATGTATAATACTCGCTCTGCGCATCGTGTCCTGCCTAAGAATCGTAACACACTGTCGTAAATTACTACATTTTATTAAAGAGTAACAGTTACTGTTTTGTTTCTTGACGAGTCTAAAGAATGATGATTAAAGGAATCATAAACTGTGCCTTAGCTTGGGGAGAAAATCTCTTACCTCAACAATTTGACAATTAAAATGCCAAAAGTTTGCAAGGCAGTAATCGGTACAAATAGAGAATTATTTGACATAGCAAAGTCTGAAGAACAAAATTATTATTTCAATTAAAAATCATTATTTCTAACCTTTTCAATGACTACATTTCCTTTTTGAACACATTTAATTAATGTTTTTATAGAAAACAAGGACATCTCTGTGTGACCCTAAACCTTTGAGTAGTGTATCCTACCGTTCAATAGTGTAAAATAAATAAGGTTTATATTCATCGCATAATATAGCAAGCTTCAACTATCAGAATGGTCATAGTCACTAAATCTTTGTATCCAGAAAAATTTACTGGATTTCCAAAAGATAATCAGAGAAGTTAACTTGCTGTACCAGAATGAATGGCAGGAATCATGGCAAAAATGTGTCCAAACATTTTTGCAAAACATACATTCTAAATAGTGTACAATGAATGACACAATATGTCATTTTAGTAGTAGGAAACAAATATTTGGACCACAGTGTTTATCTACTCTGATTAACAGGGCCTTGTCTAGTCCCTCTCACTGGTAATGCATGGAACAGGTGGTAGTGACTCTGGAATTTCCCTCAATCCTTTTTCTTTCCTCACATTTTCCTCCTTACCCATGGCTTCTTTCATTTGGCAAGCATGCGAAATACTCATTTGCCATCGCCTAAGAGACATGTGGTTGTGAAAACAAGCATAAGTTTATATAAATTAAAGTGTCACAATTATAGCAGCTGAGAACAGTTATGTTTACACCGTTGCTGCAGTTTCATATGCCTCCACAAAATCACAAATTAGAGAGTTGCAATCCGATGGACCTTTTGGCTCAAACTGCTAACTGAGTTTGGTGACATTAAAGTCTAATTCATTCAGCATTAGTATTTTTAAGTTTTGATTTACTTTTACCTTGACAAATGACCCTGAGCCTGATCATCTCAGGTAATATAAGCGTGTGATGTAGCTAGCACTCTGATGTTTCTCTACAAATGGCATACCTCCCTTTACTGAATACAAAGCACTCATTTCAGTGTAAAGGCCCTTGATGCATTTCTGTGGGTTTTCATGTTTTTGACACTGAACTATACACATTGTTGACGGTAAAAACATTAACCACGTGTCACATCTTTTCCCACTAAATGCAATCCGAAAAAAAACTTGTGTCGTTTTAAATATATTTATCAATATAATTCAATTCAATATAATGATATGTTATATTATTTAAAAGTGTCGGCCACAAAAGACAGCTCTAATACGCTTGTGTACAAGGCTTATAGAATGACACAATCCTTTTGATCAATTGTTGCTGGTAGGGGGCCCAGTTTTCATTTGGTATTTTAAAATAAAACCGGTAAAGTTACATTAAATTGTGTACTTTTAAGAAAACAGTTGAGGCCAGAGTCAGTGAAAATGACTCCACTTCGATTATTATAAAACATCCAACATTTAAACGAAAAAGCTAATTGCAGTGAAAAGTTAGCCGTGGTGGATTCCCCACCTCTGATTTTTGCTTAGTAAGGACCCCTAGCCTCCTCCCCCTCTTTGGCTTGTTTTCTTTTAGGAGAGCAGACTGGCTGACGACACAAAGCAAATCTAGCTAATAGGGGCGTTTCGTCCCTTGTGTTTGAGAGTGGTCATGAGACTCTAACCTAGCCCTTATCCCAGCCTCCCTCAGCCAAAATGTAAATATGAACCATGTTCATTTGGCACTCAGTACTTCCACATGCTGATGGGACCGATGTTGCTTCTACAGAAAACAGAAAACCTCAGGCCAGCTGAACTAAATAGCCAACATAATACGTTAGTCTATGAGGCCCCTATGGGGATACCCTGAGAGCTGCAACAGCTGCATTCTCTGACCATGCTGTCAACTGATTTTGCAAACAAATGGTACCGCTTGCTGCACTTTTATTACATAAATGGTATTGATGGCAGATGACTAATATTTACATCTATATTAAATCTACAAAATAATATGATACATTACAATTAAGTCTGTAAATGATGGGACTGCTGTAGAGTACAGTTTAGAGCTGCACCTCAGGAAGTGTTATGAGTAGGGCTCATGAAGCAAATATCACCAGTTTCAATCTTTGTCATACTTCTGCTTAATGGGTTGTGCAGCTCATGTGCATTTGGGTTCACAATCAAAGTTTTCCACATTTTTGGTTATTATTTGGAAAAGGTTAGGGTTCCATTATCATGTCATAAACACAATTTACACATTAAGATGTTCAGAATAGTTTTAAAATAGTTAGATATTATATTAATAAAAATAAATAAATAACAATAAATGAATAAAAATATTACTTGAATTACTATTGCCCTTTTCCAACGCCATAATGGAATTTTGGCCCAACTTTATACATTTCAAGTCTTTAAAACAACCAGGGTTTATGGCACGTAATGAAAAAAGACATCCTACATGTAACATCTACATAAAAATTATAACAATAGCATTAAATATACCCAAAATGTCTCTTAAATCACTAGAGACATGAAACAAACTTTGTTTCGCATGTTTTGGCTTTTCCAATTTACAATGAACTCATCTGTATCAACAGTGAAAATATTAACTCACATTAATTGACACATTGAAAACATCTCTTCAAGAAATTCAAGCAAGAAGTCGCAAACACAATTAGGCTATCCCATTTTATAACAACAACTTTGACTATACATTTGCATAATTGAACAAACAAACACTATTTGTTAATATAAGACACCAAAGCACTGTATTTACTCAGGTTTCTCCCTATATTTACACTCATCCCTAACACTGGCATTCTGGGCACTATCAGGGAGTCTGAAAATGGGTCTAAAAAATCGAATAATAATAATAATATATTAAATGTATTTAGCACTTTTCTGTGGACCCAAAGACGCTTTACATTGGATACAGAACAAGCAACATGCTACTTGAGTGAATATACAATACACATACAATGAAAAGAAAAGTACTCGGACAAGGCACTGGAACGAAGGGAAAGGGGAGGGGAAGGCTTGTGTGAACAGATGTGTCTTGAGGCGGTGGATGAAGATGGTAATAGATTCAGAGTCATGGATGGATTGCGGAAGTGAGTTCCACAGTCTTGGAGCGGCCCTAGAGAAATCCCTGTCCCCAAAGCTACGTAGCTTGGACCGGAGGATGATGATGGTGGACAGCTGTTGAAGAGTGCAGTGGGTTGGTATTAGTGAATAAGATAGGAGAGGTATGGGGGGCAAGCTGATGGACGGTTTTGTAGGTGAGCAGAATCATTTTATAGTCACTTAGGATAGGGGTGATGTTCTGTCAGGACTTGGTGTGGGTGAAGAGTCTGACTTTTGGACCATTTGTAGCTTATGAAGAGATGAAAAGTTGATGCCAGAAAGAAGAGAGTTGCAATAGTCAAGACAGGAGGAGATGAATGCATGTATTAAGGTTTCAGCTGGGTTATGGGAGAAGGAGGCCTTTAGCTTGTCAAAATTGCAGAGATGAAAGAAAGTGGATTTGACTGTCTGTTTTATGTGTTGTTCAAAGCTGAGGGAGGAGCCCAGAATGACACCTAGATTGCGTGCGTGTCATCAACGGTGAAAGTAAAGGTGGCAGTTTTGGTGAGGTTGAATTTAGTACCAATAAGTAATAGTTCCGTTTTATCACTGTTGAGCTTCAGGATGTTTTGCTGCAGCCATGTTTTTATTGTTGATAGGCAGGATTCAATGTCGACCAAAGTTGGGTTGGTGAGAGATCTGGTGCTGAGGTAAATTTGATTGTCGTCGATGTAGCAGTGGAAGTCTAGTTTGAGATGATTTGACCAAGGGGAGGATGTAGATGGTGAAGACCAAGGGGCAAAGAACAGAGCCCTGTGGGACACCCTGCACAAACCAACCCAGTCTAAACCAGCTAGCACCAGAGCCGGCTGTCAAAACGCTATTAAGGCACACCCTCACCAGTGCAGAAAAAACAAAGAGAGTGGAACATACTCAGTGTGAGAGAATAACTGGGGCACAGGTGATGAAAAACAGGTGGAGACCAGGATGCTAGTACAAGAGCCAGGGAGAGAATATCTTTAGGGGAGAGGCTGTGGAGCTAGCCAGGCAGTGAATTTGGAATGTCAGGGTTATATCAGAGCCGCAAAAAGAAGGCCGATAGTGGAATTCCAACGGGATTTGAAGACAAAGTCATTCGAGATATTTCAGTCCGGAGATACTAGGTTAATCCATGGAGCATAAATCCGCAGGTATAGGAATAGTCCCAGCTCTTCCATAGGTTAGCAAACATGCCAGAAATCGACCGACGGGAGATTCACTCCTAGCTAGCTAGGAAGGCAGTTCACAGTCACAGAAAACATGCCCACTCACACAAGCCCTGGCCAAAACTTTTGAGAACAACAATGATTGGTTTTCAGAAACTTTCCAGCTGCATTGTTTTCAGATTTTTTGTCAGATGTTACTATGGTGGACTGAAGTATAATTATAAACATTTCATGTGTCATAGGCTATTAATGATAATTACATTAGGTACATGCAAAGCGTCAATATTTGCAGTGTTGACCCTTCTTATTCAAGACCTCTGCAATTCGCCCTGGCATGCTGTCAATTAACTTCTGGGCCACATCCTGATTGATGGCAGCCTATTCCTGCATTATCAATGCTTGGAGTTTATCAGAATGTGTGGGTTTTTGTTCGTCACCAAACTGTTCTTGGATAGTTGGGAAAAAAATCCCTTGAAGGATGTTTTGGTACAATTCTTTATCCATGGCTGTGTTCATGGGCAGAATTGTGAGTGAGCCCACTCCCTTGGCTGAGAATCAACCCCACACATGAATTCCTGAGCAAGCTTTGCACTGGTGGTGCCCCAATCCCGTGTCTGAATCAACTTTAGGATATGGTTATGGCGCTTGCTGGACTTTCTTGGGCGCCCTGAAGTCTTCTTCACAACAATTGAGCCTCTCTCCTTGTTCTTGATGATCCGATAAATAGTAGATTCAGGTGCAATCTTACTAGCTGCAATATTCTTGCCTGTGAAGCCCTTTTGTGCAAAATAATGTTGACTGCATGTGTTTCTTTGCAGGTAACCATGGTTAATGAAGGAAGAACAATGACATCAAGCCACACCCTCATTTTAAAGCTTCCAGTCTGTTATTCTTACTTAATCAGCATGACAGAGTGATCTCCAGCCTTGTCATCATTGACACACTCACCTGTGTTAACGAAAGTATCCCTGACATGACGTCAGCTGGTGCTTTTGTGGCAGGGCTGAAATGCAGTGGAAAGTGTTTTTTTCTGGCAAAGAGTCTAAAGTATTCCGAACCATTGTCATGAAACAAAATAAATATCAGATCATCTTCATCTTTAACAAGTCTCTATAATTGGATTTGTGTTCCCCTGTGCCAAATTAAAATGATTGGTGATGTTTTACAATGGCAGAAAATGGTCTGTATGAGAATTAACATTGCACAGTACTCAGTAGAGCAAAAGCCAAGCCATGAAGTCCAACGACGTCTTTCTCTGTTTTTTCGAGATAAAATTATTTTGAGGCATAAATCAGATGAAGGTTATAAAACAGTGCTGAAGCATTTAACATTTCGTACAATACTGTACGCAACATCATTGTGAAATGGATGAAGTTTGGTACCGCCATCACTCTTCTTCATGCTATGGGGATGCTTCTCAGAACAAATAACAGAGGTCCCTGATGCCAGCGCGCTATCATATTTGTCATTAATGAGCACACTGCAAACCTTAATAGATGTTTGTCATACATTCCTTTATTGATACTTATACTTCACAAACTACAGCGTAGGCATTTTCAGATGGCAAGGAATTGGCGATTTGCAACACTAAATGAATATTGGCTTGATTAGTTAGCATGTTTTGAAAGAGGGGCAACTAGTGCAGAAAAAAGGAACTCACTACAGTCTTATTGATAACGGCATCTGCTAAATGACAAAAGAAATCTGTATGTGCTAACAAAATAATCTGACTGACCAGATCCCCACCAAATAACATTTGTCACAAGGTTATGCCATATTTATTAACCTATTTTATCAAAGGATATATGGTTACATATAATATGTACACATTTATGTAGTATATAGGAAACATTTATGAAGTAATTAAATTCTTTATAAGTAGCACTTAAAAAATTAAGAACTTATAACCAAGAACAACATCTGTATTCAATTTTTTTTGTTTATTGTAGACTCTGATTAGTGAACCTGCCGTGACTAATCAGGAAAGCTGATCTGTACGGCAAATTGGTTGAAATCGTTAGTTTATTTCAATTACTATAGATGGGCCTTAGTATTCGCACACCAATTGTCCGAACCGACAAGCCTATAATTTGCTGTAGAAC
>JACXGK010000848.1:0-36795 GCA_016801125.1 Novumbra hubbsi
GGTCGTTGTAGTAGCGTGGGCTAATCTTGGGACTTGTGTTGATGATTAAGCCGGTGGTTGACTGGACCACCACGCTGGTCGTTGTAGTAGCGTGGGCTAATCTTGGGACTTGTGTTGATGATTAAGCCGGTGGTTGACTGGACCACCACGCTGGTCGTTGTAGTAGCGTGGGCTAATCTTGGGACTTGTGTTGATGATTTTGATGCATTATCAGATGCTTGAACTGTAGAAAATGTTGGTGCTGTCTTCAACCTCTCTTTCACAGTGTTGCTAGTAGGTGGTGCTGATGACAATACAGTTCTGGTAGTAGTTGTCTGGTCCTCCGAATGTATCTCTAAATCTACAGAGTCAGACAAATTAAATGCCAATCTTAAATTAATTCACTATGGATTGTAATTGCGTAGATAAGAGATACCGTATTCACCTGCTGAAGTGAAACAGAACACATGAAAGAGTCTGTTCGGAGATGCATTCCATGGCAAGACACCAGTTTTATTTTTGCCACAGTTTGGGTTCTGGACAATGCGAGGAATAACTGCAATCTGTTCATCTATCCAGCCAAATCTGTTTGAAAGACCTTACATGTCATCAGTGTTGTACTTTTTTACTAAAATATTAGTCAGATCTATTGTACTTTTATTGAGGGAAAATATATCAAAACAGAGAAGGGTCATCAATCTATACACAAAACCTCACAATGACCGAGCAAAAACATGTTTTTTTTAAAATGTGTGTTGATTGGTTAGAGATTGAATTTTTTATTACAGGACAAAGCTTAACGGTTGCCTGGAGCACTGTGCACAACCAAAACGTTTGACTCTCCGGTCAAACTAAGTAAGCAGGAGAAAAGGGCCATGGTCATCGAAGTGACCAAGAACATACTGGTGTCTATGCTACCAGCTAGGCGAAAGCCACTCCTGAGTAGATGGCATACTATATGTCACCTGAAAGACCCTGAGAATCTGAAGAAAACTTTCCTGGTCTGATGAAACCAAAATAGAACCATTATGACTGAATGCCAAGCGCGTAATCTGGCACCATGCTATAGAGAAGCTACACAGCAGCAGAGCCTAGGAGGCTGGTCAGAATTGAGGGAAAGATGAATTAAGATAAATACAGAGGTACTTAAAGAAAACCTGATCCAGATGACATAGTACCTTAGTCTGGGATAAAGAAAACCTGATCCAGAGCACATAGTACCTCAGTCTGGAATAAAGAAAACCTGATCCAGAGCACACAGTACCTCAGACTGGGATAAAGAAAACCTGATCCAGAGCCCACAGTACCTCAGAGTGGGACAAAGAAAACCTGATCCAGAGCACACAGCACCTCAGACTGGGATAAAGATGGATCTGTACATACTAAATGAAGGGTCTGACTACAAGCTCACAAGATGTATACAAAAATTGTCGAAACGTAAGCTTTGTTTTTATTGAAGTTTGTAGCTCTGTCATCATGGAATAAGTTTACTTTGTCATTATGGAGTATTGTATGTAGATGTGAAAAAAATTAAGACTCCGCATGAAATTTGTTATATTTTTTAAGAAATATGGACAAATATTTTAACTTCTTTCAAACAATATCTATAGATAAAGGTGATGTAATTTACAACAAAACAATGTTTGGCCACTCCTTCATGCAGATCTTTTTCAGAATCAGCTATATTGTCAAGTAAATTACACATACAAAGAATTGTGTAATGTTTGAGGGGTTTCTTGCATTCACAGCCTGTTTCAAATCACCCCAAAGCATTACAATAGGATTAAGATCCAGGCATTGACCATTCCAGAACTCTCCATTTGATTCTTTCGAGAAATTCCTTGGTGGATTTACTGGAATGTTTTGGGTCATTGTCATGTTGCATAGTCCCCACTTCCGCTTCAGCTTCAGACAAATGGTCTTACATTTTACATCACCTTTATCTATCAATCTTGTTTGAAAGATGATCAAAAATGAAAATGTTTGCCCACAGCCTAGTTCTCAGTGTATCCAACGTATATATATATGCAAGGTGTACCCGCATGTCTCCAGCCCATGACGGTGCGCGGTTTCGACCTGTTGCCTGGTAGCCATGGTGAAATTCAGGAACAGGCACATTGCTCTCGCCTGAGAGGCGTTAAGGGCATATTGACTCCCATAAGACACCATGGACACCCCGGAAACTCTATCCTCTGGGAAGGCTGCAAAATGTCATATCCATTCCGAATGAGTAAACTACAAACAATAGTTAGACTTAAAGACAACATGACTTGGGTTAATGCTTGGTCATCTTGGGGTTCTGGTTTGTGCTTGCTGGTCTTGCTGGTTTGTGCTTGCTGGTCTTCTGGAATATTTATGCTGACCATGGTGGTTTGCTGGACTAACTAATGGTTATAAGATGTGTGTACTGTATGACTGTATTTGGTTGACAAAAAGATTGTCAAGTCCCAAATTGTACCCTCTTTTCTTTACAGTACTCTATACCTTTAAGCACAGGGCTGACTTACCTAGTTGAAAGTATTCTTCTATAAAAGGATAGGTTAACAGTTTGGATTCTGACAGAGAGGACACAGGCAAAAAATGTAAACAGGAAGAGTGGGCAAATCTGCTTGGTGCTCTTGTGTCAGGGGCTACTAGGGGCCACGTGTCAGGGGCTACTAGGGGCCACGTGTCAGGGGCTACTAGGGGCCACGCGCCTCTTCTGGAGTCTTATTTTACACGTATGCGGTGTCTATGTTTTGAATTATTTAATAAAACAACATGTTCCTGCGGAATTCCCCATGATAAAGCGATATTTTGGGTTCAGGAGAGAGCATTTGATAAAGGATATATTTGTATTGATACACAATGGCATGACACAGCATTTTTGGCCACAAGCCTAGCAGTTGATTTACACCGTAGCATATGCAATACAGGAGAACAATAGTAAAGGCCTCATGCCACAAATGGACAGGAATTGTTTTTGCCTCGCCAGCACTTAGTTGAAGCAGAGTTATGGTCGAGGTGACAGGCCAATCTTTGAGTGGATGGAAAACCTATAGTTGGTTTTCTATCCTTCTCCTTTGACACAGGATTGTTTCTTGAGAGGTTTTCCCTCCATTGGTCTGTGAACTACAGTTTGGAATATATTTCCTTATATATATATATATATATTTTGTTTTTATTTAAATCAGAATGGAACTAATGTAGGCTAACTGTCCAAAGGCACTTAATGAAAGAATGCAGTATATTAAGTCTTTATCCAGTGATCTTTTACACAATGTGTCAAATCGGAAGGGCCTGCTGTTAAAACCATTGGCTATTTCAATGGGTGTTCCTTAGTCTTCAATTCTCATGCCAAAACATTTCACTGTATTCTTCAGTGCTGTTGTACTTCCTGCTTCCTACTTCCATGTATCTCAATCAATCAATCAATCAAATAATAACCAATTTTTTCATCAGCAGTTTCATCATAAAGAGAAGTAATGTTTTTTTATTCTCTTACCTAAGAGACAACCAGCTTTAAGCATGAGGGTAAAAAGCCAAGATAGCAGCCTGTGAGGGTTTCTAAGCACAACCAGCAGAGTATGGTTTCCCTCCAGTAATCTGAGCTATCAGATTACCCAATTAATATTTAAGTAATTCCAACACTGACTCTCCCAGAGACCAGTGGAGTAAACACCACAAAAACATAACACACAACCACACAAGATGTTCATTGCTATGGTCAGAAGATTATCTGTTGGTCAGAATTGACAGTTGGTGAGTTCTAAACGCACTTCTCATCAGGCGAGATCAGATCGGATCTGGTCCCGGGCTCAGACTCGACATGTCGCTGAGAGCCACATCTCACGGTGACCTGCAGTTCTCATCGCCAAAGCCTCCGGCGCTGGACAGCAGAACGTTCAAGTCTCTCTCCCTGAGCAGCGGCAATATGAACGGGACGGGAAAGGCCGTGTTTGGGAGAGAACCGCTGGAGGAGGAGAAAGGGTTCTCCAGGTCGTACAGGAAGCCTGTGAGGGCTGTTAGACCGGTCAGTGCTCAGAGTGTCAGTGGATCATTCCTCCAGATCAATCACCTGCAAGGGGAGCTAGTAAGAAAGAGGAAGGTATTTATGTGTGTTCCTGTCTCACTATCTTGTAAAATCTGAAACTAATGCAAAATGAGGTCGTTTGTCATTGACTTGGGGCTTAGGGTTAGAATGAGGCATAGAATTATGGTTAGGTTTAGACATTAAGGGTTACGTTTAGTTAGCATTAGGGAAAATGTAGGCATGAAGTTTAAGTAATTAAGGTTAACATAAGGCTTCGAGTTAAGTTTAGGTTTAGAGTTATTGAATTGGTAAAACATTATTATGTTAGTAAATTGCCCATCCTCGATAGTAAATCCGGTGTGTGTGTGTGCTTGGTTTTGTGTTGATTGAACAGTATGCAATTCAGACAAAAAGGGTCAGTCTTGTTTGGTTTACAATGTGTATATGAACATGTTGCCTCAGGAATGTGAAGACCTGAAGAAGGAAAACAAGTATCTATCCAATGACATCCACATGGAGAGGATTATGATGCGGACAGAGAATGAACTGACAATGAGAAACCTGAGAAACCTTAACCAGGGGCTCCAGGCGGAGGTTAAAGAGGTACTGTTTTCCTAGTGTCCTTCCTCTCCATCCACCTCTCCCAGGTCAAATAGGTCTTCACAGAAAATAAAGAACACAGGTGCCTGTAAAAGAAATGAAAAATATACATGTGGATAATCAGAGTTGTGTGTGGTGTAAAGAACAACAACACAGCGTTTCTCCGGACTTCGCCGGTCTCTAAAAGCCTGTTCCTCTGGCTTTGTTCCCAGCTGAAGTGCAAGGTGCATCTGGCCCAGCAGAGGGCGACAATGTGCACCAGAGTGGCGAACGAGGCAACAGACGCACGCAGCGAGGCAGAGAAGCACAGGGCCATGGCGGATGCACGGGCACACAGCCTGAGGCAGGACAGAGAGCTAACAGAGACAGACAGGAGTCGACTAAGTGAGGAACTGCAGAAGCTCAAAAAACTGGTACTGAAACACACACACGCTTGCATACACGTTTGTTGGTTTTTCTGATCCTTGTGGGGGCCGGAGAAAAATATTCCCTAATTCCTGTGTCATCCTAAACCCACACCTAGCCCTAAATCATAACCATAACATCCCTAACCTCAGTAACCAAACCCTTAAGTCAGTAAACTTAACATCACCCGAATGCCTAAACTTAACTCTAAACCTAGAGCCTAACCCTAAAACAAACTCCAATGCTAATACTAACCCCACAAGTAAGTTCTACTATTATGATGGAAGTTGCTTTTTTCCTTGCGGGGACAGAATTGTTAGGTTCCACTATCTTTGTGGTGAAACGGGGTCTGCACAGACACAATACCTGCTACATGACTATCGTCTTTAAATAAGGAATTACAGGATTCAACATTGAATATTATCCTCCCACTTCAAGCTCAATCAGACTTTTAGTTTGTGGAAAACAAATGGCTCAAAGCTAGCATGTGATGTCTCCAACAGCACCAAGACGCTCAACTTCTCTTGGCACAAACAGAGAAGAGTTATTTTGAGACTAAACTGAAGCTTGACAGAATAACAGGGGAGAAACAGGCCTTGCTGGAGGAGAACAAAGGTCTGGAAGAAGACCGAGATGTGCTGAGGCACAAACTGAGACAGGTGATGGACGAGAACACCCAAATCAAAGAAAAGTAAGACATTGAGGTAGTTGTGGCATCCCAGCTTTTAGTATGCAATGGTGAATCAGAGAGGACATCGCCTCATTCCTGGCCTCCTTCGGTCTTACTGGTCTCTGCAGGGAGGTGAGTTCCAGACGCAAGGCATTGGCGGCAGAGGAGCACAGTGAGAAGGCCAGCCAGGCAAAGCTGGAGGCTGACCAGGAGAAGCGGCTGGCGGAGAAGGAGAGGCAGATGCGTACAGCCGAGTGCGTGAGCTGGAGGGAGAGACACAAAGCACTGGCAGACATCTTCAGGGTCCAAGAGGACCTCAAGTCTCAGAGGCAGAACAAAGCAGTGAGTCAGCTGCAGAACCCCGGCTGCAGCACCGAACGTATGACCAGCAACACAGCTGTTCTACTGTCGTGGGGGGAAAACACTTCCAGTGAATGTCTGTGACTGGTCAAACAGGCCCTGTCACAATTCCTCAGGTGGACAGCAGCACCATCTAGCAGTTTGCGCGGTTAATGTGTTAATGCCTGGGATACATTCACTTATTTTTGAAGTTCATTCATTTCGACTTGTTTTCCCCCCAGTGTCAGGCTAACATCAAGAGCTTTTTCCTCTGCATGACGGAGAGCGACCAGAGGGTAAAGATTCTAAAGAACCAAGATGGCACTCCCAGGAACTTTACGGTAAGACTTTCAACAATCAGTGTACAGAACATAACTATATGTCAAAAAGCAACTAAGAGGGAAAAGTCAGCGTCACATTCCTCCTTGCCCTGCTTTAATCATATTTCTAGTCTCACTCTTTATTTGTTAGGAAGGGGATCCAGTCTTCATCTCCACACCAGAGCTAGGGGTTGAGGATGCTGACAGAAGCTCATCCAGGTAACAGAGCGGCTTAAAAATGAGTCATCACAACTATAAATCAAACGTGGTTCCAAATTAAGTTGGGCTTTCAGCGGTCAGATGTACAGGATTAAATGCCTACAGCTTTTCTACGGCTGTTCCTTGTCTCAGGAGCATGCTCAGAGTATCTGCACCTAGGGTGGGAAAGGACCTAGGTCCGTCTCACTTTGATGACCTTTCCGTCGGCATGAGAGGGGAGCTCGACGCTGGGTATCCACGGAAGAGCAGGAAAACTGTGGAATACTTCTGGATCCCAACAGACGAGGATTGACAGCGTTATCCACACATCACTGACAATCTACAACCCTCTTCAGAATAGCTAAGGTCACGTGATAAAGTAAATGCACCCCTTTGAAAGTCATCTTTTATTTTACATATTTGGACACATTCCTTGTTAAAAGTGAGCCAATATCAAAATCACTCAAACCAAATGTATTTTTTTTTTTTTTTATAATTTATGAAATTAAATTAAATTGTTCTTAATTAGAAAATGTTTGCACAACCCTACCTTTACCATCTGAATAAAATGGCTACAATCGGAATCGCTTGCAACACAAATTGTTACAAATGACTGTGAAAGAAAATAAAAAAAGGTCAACAGTTTTTCTTAGCTGATTTCTTTAGATTTTTCGATGATAAAGCAGAGGCATGAAGTTTGAAGGTAGGCCTAGAAAAACAATCCTAGTTACAACTCCAATTGACTCAAAAGTATGTCAATTAGCCTATTAGAAACATTTAAAGCTGACAACGTTCTGGAATTCTTCAAGCTGTTTAGTGGCAGTCAACGTACTGTATTTGAACTTCGGACCAACAGGAATTGTGAATGGCAAATTAAGAATGAAAGAGTCTATAAACAATTGTATGAAATATTATGTGTCATGCACAAACTAGATAACCGACCTTCGTTTTGGCAAGTCTGTTAACATGAAATCTGTGGAGTGGTTGAAAAAAAGTGTTTTAATGACAAGTGTATGTAAATGCTAAACTTTAATTGTATTACCTGCAAACAATACCAACGACTTCTGTCAGGACTCACTTTGCCAAGGGAGTGTAAAGAATAAATGTGACTTATTATGCACATTAAACAACGCGCATGTGAAGATTAAAAAAACCCATTTGTATAGACATTGGTGTCAGTTTGAATTCAAATGCAAAAGAAAAAAAACTTTACAGTGCTCAAGTATTGTTCTTTTTATTGATGGTTATGCAATGTCGCTGCACAACACTCCTCACTTGAACACAACCTTACCACATGATTTAAAATCCATTGCTTTCTACAGACAAATGGCTTGAGAGCACATCAGCTAGTCAGGCAAATCTTGTCAGGCAAAATAAACACTTTATTTCATTATAAAGACTTGAGTTAGCACTCTGCCAAGCCATTCTAATGCAAGGGGATGATTTCAAGATTACTTTAATACACAAACTTTTATTAGCCGATTAAAAGTCAGGATAAAATTTTGCTTGGTTACAAATTGTGGACTTATAAATTCAATATGCTGGAGATATTTCAGAACTCTGCCTTTAAATGGGTAGTAAATTACTTATAAATGCAATGTTTTGTGTAGAGTTTTAGTTTAGTTTTAGTATTTAACACTAGTTAACCACATAAAAAAGGAGCTTCATGGGAAGTCCAATTGAGGGTTGGCATTGTGCAAGTAGACCAGGACTTGTCAAGCAGACTACTGCATTGGGTTTTCTAGAATGTCTTCCTCTAGAGGCGATCTTCTGTACCTCAGCAGAACACAAAGACCATCTAACTAAGAGGTAGAAACACCGGCTGCTTTTTGAAACATTACAGCAGCCACACCAATCTTTGACATACAGTTTATACGATGTAACTGAAGTATGACCGAGTATTGCAACCACTCCAGTACCAGTGTGTTATTTATAGAGAGTTTGGCCATGGCTTCTGCCTAAACGTGTCACTCCTCCATAGCTGCGGATAAACAATAACTGCCGCTATCACATTGCACTGTCTACTTTCGACCATACTCAAAACTGATTAAGATATCTGGTGAAGAGTATACAGCCAATTTGTTTAAAACCACAACATTGTACAGACTTGGAAACATTATCACAAAAATGAACCGATGAAGACGACTTAAATTTCACTTCAAGAGGCTTATTCGCAGCAGGTAATTTTATAGGGAATTCTAGAAACGCTTTAATTCTGATGCGTTTAGAAACTCTGAAAATAATAGGTGAACCTGTTGTAAAACCTGGCCAAACTCTCTTTAGATGGCTCTGGTGTGTGTGACTATGCATTCAGACGGAGTCTTAAGTCTAGAGCCTTGCATGGGAGGAATAGAGCACTCGTACACACAAAATGTAACATGCTCCACATCCGCGACAGGGCATTGAAGAGCACTTTGGTTTAAAAAATGAAACAGAATAAACTTCTGAAAAGCTTGCCAAGACCGAGCACAAGGTCCATTTAGAGTCTAACGACTCTCCATTGGAAATCTTTTGAATGGCCTTCGGATCGTGATGGCTAATAAGGGTCGCACAATTTAAGCCATTTCTTCAGATGGGTCGAAATAATAGAGTGGACCGGCAATACTTGTGTCACTCACAGTGAGTAAATACAGCAAAACTGACTACATTGTTACATTGTGAGCGCAAAAACAACAAGCACAGATGTATTTTTGAGCCAGTCCATAAACCTACATTAAATTAATAATCGCGGAAACAGGACAAGTAACCCCAAAACAAACTCAACCATTAAAACAAAAAAGGTACTTCGCAGCCTATAATACAAAAGGCTTCAGTAGCCGGTATAGAAGACAGACGTTTTATCTACCATGCCCTGATAACATGCTTGACATAATATCGCAGGACATAAGCAGTCTCTGGCAGTGGTTAGGTGTGAGTTCAATAAGTGGCGAGTAGAGCGGTTATAGACAAATGGCTGTACTGCTTGTCAAGGTATGTTTCTCTACTCTATGGAGCCTGACAGTTTTAGATGGTTGGTTTCAGTCCGCCTCTTCTTCGGATTCTTCTTCCTCAGCGGTTTCCAGCCAGGTCAGCCACTGGTTTACCTAATTGGACAGATGTTTAGGCGGGGTCATCCACAGAGAACCTCCCTAACACAACCCTACGGCGGTCGGTTAGCATGAAGACATGATTACCTGGAATAAAGCTTTTCCTTTTCCAGGGAATTCTTGGGTAATATCTTCTTTCCATGCAAGGAAGGCTTCTTCTTCAATGATCTCCATGTCGTAAAAATGAACAAAGTAGCGAAGCAGCATGCCTGAAATAGAACCACAAAAGGGCTTACAGTGCTACACAGCAGACAGACAGGGCTAGTTACGCATCTACTTCCAGTCCACAAAGAGTCGATTACAGTCTTAAGAGCATTGTTTTTTCAATACATATTTCAAACAAAGAAACCTCCAGCTTTTAACAGGCCCGGATCGGGGGCCTTCGGCCAGTCCACCAGACCCGAAATTGAGATACGATTTGGGACCGGAGGGGGTCTGGGTGCAGCATTGTTTGTTAATTTCTTTTCTGAACTGGGACAGGTCTGACGTAGTTGCGACGGGTCTGAAGTATGTGCAATAATATATTTAATAATAGGTCCAAATGGATCGGCCCATTATTTAATAACACATTTCCACATTACAAATGTCAGAAAAGGTGTCGCTTTATTCCCATTAGTCTGTAGTGGTGCACAAGGACTGACTTTTTAAGTTTGATTAAAAGATGAGAATAATTATTTATTGAAATGTGCTGATGACAGTTGTACTTTCAAATGAAACCACACAAAAACAGGAGTTGTTGTATCTGGCCTAACTGACTTGGATAACAACTTTGTCCTCTATCGACCAATGTCCATAACTATGAAAAAAACGTAATGTTTATAGTCTCACATTTTTATAAACAAGTTAATGCAGTTGTTAGGAGATTAGGAGAGCATTTTCCAGCTCTGGGCCATTGCCAAACTGAAACCCATTTTTGCTTTCAAGGATTTGGAGACCGTTATTCATGTGTTCATTTCCTCCAGTCAGACTATTGCAACTCATTGTACATGGGAGTCTGTATCCCTTTTCTCGCCAAAAGCTTTTCCAGAAGGCAGCTGCTAAGGCTTTTAAATCGGTACAAAGAGAGAAAGCGTCACTCCTGTATTGGCCTCTCTCCACTGGCTACCTGTTAAATGGGTTTTTAATGCCCTACATGGATCAGCACCCTCCCATATTTCTGACCTTATCCACCACTCTCCCTCAAGGACCCTTAGGTCTTCAGACCAATTGCTTTTGTGTGCCCCAAGGTCCTGATTAAAGTGAAAAGGAGACTGGTCCTTCTCTGGTGCAGCTCCAAAGTTGTTGAATAGCATTCCTTTATAGATCAGGTCTGTTGTGGTTTAAGTTGAGTTTGTCAGTCATGTCCTTTAAAATAACACTTAGTTAGCCATGTCTTATGTACGGTTTTCCGTTTGCTGCCCTAGAAACTTCTTGTTTGATTTTATAGCACTTTGTTCCACACCTGCTGTTTTTAAGTGTGCTATATGTAAAAATGTAACTTGACATTCCGCGTCATAGACCTATATTATTTAACGCACTGCAGTCAGGACCGCAAAGTGTTTAACACCAATATATACACAAAGAAAAGGTTTGACACATCGTTGGATTGTTGTCCTTTTTTAGGACGTTTAACACAGTCAGGGGATTTTGCCCATACCGCTTAAACAGGTCCCCATTGAACCAGCCACAATACCGCGACTACAGAACGCGGAGGTCACAGCTGTGGTCCCACGGCCTCACCTCGGGGAAAGAGCCAGCTGTTGCAGTGCACCTGCAGGGCGTACAGGGCGCTGACCTGCAGCTGCGGCTGGTCGTGCAGGAACTTCTGCATCACCGGTTTGAAGGCCAGCAGCAGCAGCTTCTCCTGATCCAGCTGCTCCTTGGAGGGTCCCGGCGCCTGCTCCTCCCCGCCGCTGCCCTCGTCCTCCTTCTCCACACAGCCCAGCTCCCCGGAGATGTACTGCAGGAAGCTGACAGGGCCAACGCGTGTTACGCGCACGCAGCAGTGGAGCCGCTTGGGGCGGCGTACACGGCGCTCGTATGCCGGCGCCGTTACCCACTTGTATTACCCGTTACGCCAAAATACATGGACAGAGATGATGCGGAGTATCACCCAGACACCATCCCGGAGGTCCAGCAGCACATACCTGGTCATGAGGATGTTGACAAAGCCCTTGTCGGTGTGGAGCTTGGGGGAGATGTTATCTTTGATCCACTTGTAGATGGCCTGAGGAGAGGGGTCTGCCTTGATCTGCAGGAGCAGGTCCTTCTCCAGTTTCAGCAGGGGGAAGAGGAAACTCAGGCCCTTACCCTCCAGGATCTCCAGCATCCGGTCCTTGTTCTGGTCAATCTCTGAGGCACAGAAACCGGTCCGATCAGCGTCACTGCCATAGGTGAACGCAATGCAGTGCTCCAACAACATACATGTTCACATTTTCACTGAAGAAAGGCACCGTTCACCCTGGATTAAAATCGCACAGATCAGCAAAACTCACTTAACTGAGAGTGTTGAAATGTGATCACTTATTCAAATAGATCAGGACATGGAAAAATCTCGCCAAACTGTAATCAACGTTACTACATAAAACCATGACCAATAGCCATGCATTCACCCGCCAGGCCTAAATAAAAGGCACCTGTCAATGGCGGCCATTTTGTTTGAGGCATGTGTGGAGAGGGAGTGTGGTCTACCTACCGGGAAGCATCTTCTGCATGTTGACCTTGCTCTGTTGGAAGAGGTCAGTGAGCCACTCCTTGTCCTTCAGCTTGGCGGCCTGCTGCAGGCACAGCAGGAAGAGGGGGAAGTGGGTTCCGTTCTCCAGGGGGTGGGCCAGCTCGGCCACGCTCACCAGCTCAGACATGACGGCCCGCGCTGCAAACTGGGCCAGGTAGGACTTGACCAGGGGAACGTCCACTTCGATCTTAGGGCACTGGTCTAGCACATTAAGGAAAGCCTTATGGGGGCAGAAATAGGTATTGGGACATGGTGAGCTTAAGCCAGCAAACCCCTTGACATGCAAAAGCGACAACCCCAAATGCGTTTCGAACTCTGAAAGCATGTTTTATTTGTTTTACAGTTTTATAAAAGTTAACAGCCAGTGTGACCGTTCCCATTCTGAAGTGTAAACCCTGGGCTGAATGTAGCCTACCTGCATGAAGTTCTCCCCGGTGACGAGGCTCTCGGTGCGTAGCGTGTGGATGAGGGTGCTGGCAAGCTCCCGGTCCTCGTCGGACCGGTCCAGAGACACCACGACGATCCTGCTCAGCATCTCCGGCAGGAAGTGCCTGGGAGCCTTCATGTCTCGGACGCCGGTCACAGCGTCGTCCACGTTTCCACTGTTCAGGTAATCTGTCACAACCGTCTCCTGGGGGCCAGTGGCACATCAAAATAACATGACAGTAACATTAGTGTCAGTGGACTACTGCAACGGGGCATAAGGCCTTGGGTTGGTCCCACACGGAGAGGCTGCCTACCGTCATTTTAAGCAGCTCTTCTCTAGCCGGCGGTGGTTTCCTGCTGGTCTTCTGAGGTTTCTCCTGAATGGGGAGAGGGTTGCTTTTGAGGCCGAGCTGTGGAGACTGGGGGTGGGGGGGAGAAGACCCGGTCAATTAAACCCAACGGGGTAAGCCCGGGCATTACAAAACCAAACGACAAAACAACCACAAATGACAAGAAATAACAGGGCTCCAGTTCAGTTTGGAAGGCAGGTTCATCCTCACCTGACCCAGAGGAGGGGTGTTGGTGCGTGGGGGCTGCGCGCTGGGGGGGGTGGGGATGTGGGGCTGCAGCTTGGGCACCTGGTTCTTGTTCAGGAGGAAGGACTGAGCCGGTCTCAGGCTGATCTGCGGAGCGGGGGGGGACACAGGCAGAGTGGTCAGCGAGGCGCCTCCGTGAGGCAGACCCCGTGGAGGCGAGGGGAGAGCACGCCCTCATGTCTCATAATCGCATTCAACGGACCAGACGCCAGTCAGAGATAGAGACATGGCTTAGGAGGAGGGAAAGAGGAGGTGCCTTAGGAGGAGGGAAAGAGGAGGTGAGAGGACTGGCATCAGGTTTTATTCCTCAGAATAACGCGTCTTTTTATAATCACCGGGCATGATTACATCGCCTGTTTGCCTTGAGACGAAGAGGAGCAGCTTGTAGCTTTGACGGAGAGTAATGTGGCCCTGGAGAGCCCACTCTCAGGAAACGGTCCTACAAGCACTCAACGTCCAGGACTAGAAAAATTCTGGACACCAGGCAGCAGTTTAACACGCATTCTGTAGCCAGACGGGTCAGTCATAGGTCTGGGGGAGGGAGGTCCGTACCTCATCCAGGTTGAGCTGTCCCTTCTTGCTGAAGCGCGGAGGCATGTCCTTGCTGGACTGGACCTGCTGCATCTGGCCTTGGTGGTTCTGGTTGGGGAAATGCTGATTTGGCACCTGGAAACCACCCAGACGAGGCACATTAACAGAAACGTATCAGGAAGCCACGTTTCCTCTCGTCTGTTCATCTCCCGTCTCACTGATAAGACGTCGGGCCAGGCAAAATGGGCACCACATTAAATAAATACGTGGTTACCATTACAAAACATGAACCCAATCTCAATGGAACTGTACTAAATTGGGTTTGATTAGAATATAGGCAGAGGTAATTCCACTGCCAGTAGTCCAATGTGTGGTTCTGCCTTTCAAACCAAAAACCCATTAGTTGCAATGATTGGCCTGTGAGCAAGGCATTAGTCCAGTTACAAGTTAGGTGGTGGACAGCAATGGTGAAGTTACGGCTTCCTACCACAGCGGTTCATTATTTAAAGCATTCTGACACCGGCTTGAATATGCAAATGACAATGGCACCGCGGTATAAAGCCACCGTGAAGTAGCCTGAACCACAATACAATAGAGATCACAATCCACAGCGCCGGCTGACCTGGTTGGGCTTGATGAAAGGCTTGCTTGGGCCCAGTTCGAACTGAGACTGTGGTGGGGGCGCGGCGTTGTGGCCACCATGGCCGTTGAACAGCGGGTTGGAGCGGTGGCGGCCTAGAGTGGGGGAGAACCGGTCCTGGATGACCCCCGGGCCGGTGCCGATGCCACCACCTGTGGAGAAGGTCATGTTCACGACAAGCCTGACATCATTGCCCACCGGCCCCAAGAAACAGTCAAGACAACTAAGTGTTACACCGCTTTCAGACCTACCCGGCATTTGTCCGAACATGTCAGCCAACCCCCCCAGAGTCTCCATCTTCATCCGGCTGGGCATGAACGCGCCCTCGAGGAAAAAGTCCATCCTCATCCCCTGAGCCATAGTCGCTGGGACGAACACGCCCAGATCCTGGAAGGAGAGCGGGTACGTGAGACACACAGAAAACACATCCCACACGCATACTGAGGCCGTAGCTTCATACAGGACACGGGCAAGGGGGAGTGGAGAGGAGATCCAATCGCAGATACACGGGCGGAACTAGACCCTCACGGGCCACGTTCCCGGTGCTGCCCACTGACTCACTTTCACCGCCTCCTGGCGGATCTGGTTGATGGTCTTCGGCCCGTTGTCAATGAAAGCCTTGCGGGGGACCCAGTTGTTGTCTCGCAGCTCCACCGTGTCCTGCAGCAGGAAGCGGATCCTGGCGGGCAGCTCCTTGTTGTTCATTAAGGACAGCATGCGACCAAAGTACTGGTCCATTAAGGACTGGGAAGACGAGAGATGCGAGGCCGTTATAGAGGATCACTGGGTCACACACAGCACAGGCCCTGGGTGGCTTTATCGATGGTAGACGAGATGAACAGTGGTGGTGTGTGAGAGGGCACGGATAGGCAGGCGGTATTGACAGGTGAAGCCAGACGTACCCTAGCTTTCTCATGGTCAAGTCTAGGCCCCACTGTTCTCATTATCTGACAGAGGCACTCCAGATCCTCCCCCATATCCTTGAGCTGGACTCTCTTCTTCTTTTCCAAAAGCTGTGGGTTATAAAGACAGTGTTATGCAAGTGGCAAGCTATGCCGGGAGCAGTGGACACTTCTATTATCCAAGGACAGAGTTTTATCTCAAGAATTCCAGACGCGCTAGGCCGTCGCGGCTAAACGCACTGTTTTGATGCACTTATGAAGGATAGATTCGTGGATGAGGTCGAGTTTGCCAAGTTCCGAGATGAATTTAATGTTGCCAAGCATCTTGATCTTGGCAATGGCGCGCTGCTCCTCCTCCTCGGAAGTGAGCGGGTTGTCGTGTTTGTCATAGACTGGGGGAGGAAAGACCCCACACAGGTGAGTCACAAGCGGACTGGTGATGGACACATTTATTACTGAGCCGTACTGGCGGCAGGCGCCCATACTGGTCGTACTCACTCTCAACATTTCTGCTGCGGTTCTCAAATTCATCTTGAAGCTTGGAAATAAGAAGTCTTCTGAAGGTCTGGGGACAAAAGACAAATTACAGGAAACTTGAGACTGAAAATCAAGCCGGGCCCTTCAAAATAAAGAGGTTGTTTCAATTACAACAAAACATTTCAAAACGCTAAAACTGAAAAAGCTGAAAACTGGGGAACAAAACATGTATCCAAACGTGATGCTTACAGTGCTCTGCTTTTGGGATGTTTGGATCTCGGGTGAAGGGCCATCAAAGTTTGGTGCATCCTCTGCCAGACGCAAACATAGCTGAGCATAGAGAGAGCTATATTTTGGCTCTTCTAGGGCTTTGTCTACAATCTGTTTCGGAGGGGAAAATGTTGTTATTTCATACATGGAGGACGCCTAGAAGTCATGAGAGCTATTAGCGAAGGGCTGACTTAACGAGAAACAGAAATAGCCCTACACTTACCAGCAAGATGATAGCCTTCAGGACGAGTTTTGTATCTACGCCCACATTCAGGAGCTCAAGGCATAGCTTGTCAAACTTCTCAGGCGTGAGCTTGTTGAGTATGCTAATGCAGGGGGGGGGGGGGAGATCATGTCAAAAGAACATACAATCTTCGGCTAAAAGCATTGCTTTTGTAAACATCACCAGCTGTATAGAAGCAAACACCAAGGACGCAAAGCTTGATGAAACCAAACCACACGGTGAGAACATCAGCAAGGCAATCACGATTAAAGCCAACTGACAACCAAACTAGATGTCCTGACACTTACCCCCTCACTTTTCTGAAGATTGCATCGTGTCGCTCTTTCTCGTTGCTGGAGTTGGCATCTCGTCTAGTGCTTCGTGAAGGAACCCATCTCGGTGCGCTGTGCCCTGGGGTTTTCCCCAGGAACTCGCTGGATGGAGCAGAGACAGGTGAGTGTTGATGGAGCGGAGACAGGTGAGTGTTGATGGAGCGGAGACAGGTGAGTGTTGATGGAGCGGAGACAGGTGAGTGTTGATGGAGCGGAGACAGGTGAGGGTTGAGCTCAGCACACAGTAATCAAATAACACCAGAACGTTACCGCGACGCTAAACAAAAACTAAACATTTACAGACTGCACCTATAAAAAGACCTTGGGGCCTAACTACCCCCACAATTAATATGATAATCACATATTAGCCAGTAGCACAACTACTTAATTACAGTCACAAGCGGATTGCTATTCTAAATGCAAAAATATAAATTTTCACTAAAATTGCGTTACGAGCATCATATCCATATCTTTAATGTATAGGCATAGTGTCTTGTCGGCCATAAGCAATTCCCATCAAGAAGTACGCAAACAGCGTGAACGACCAACCGCCTGACTGGTGTAGCATCTAAGTAGTCTCACCCCTACTGGGAGGTAGGCCTACCTGTTGCCGACAGACTTGGGATAGTGCTGAGGTGCCACCCTAACACCTCCTCCCCCCGAAGAAGCACTGTGAGGACAAAAGGAGAACCACCTTCATCAGGCACGAGCACTGCACAAGGAGTATCCATGTGTAATTGAAAAACAACAGCAGCACGTACGCCCTGTAAGTGTAACCTAAATATGTGGCTAAGCTGCGCATCCCAAAGATATGTCAATGCATCCAGAGCCTATATGTTTGAATTCATAGATAATCTATCCGTTTAGCACTAGGACGTGGATTATGCTAAAGTTACCATGGTTACTGTCGATGAAACATCGGAAAATACACAGGCCAGTCGGCCATTAAGAAGGTACACCACGAAGGACTGACATAGGACACTTATCACCATAGTGACTCCACAGAATCGGCAATCACAATTTTCCCCAATTTGATAGGATTTCACCACTGTGGAACAAAACACTTAGACAGTATTTCACATTCAACATTTGGAGCATAAAGAGTAACCCACTTTTCCTTGTTTTTGCATTGTTGAAGCCATTCTTGTTGCATAATATCCACGGTCTTAATCTTCATGGAAAGCAAGTACATAAGTTATTACTAATTATCACATTATACAGATCACATTATTGGAATCACATATCCCACCCCTGGGTGGGTAAGTCATTAGGGCCAAATAAACAACAATTCATTGCAATACAGTGAAACAATCATGGATATCAGTTTAATACACCTGAAATGGTTGTGGATGTAGGGGAACAAAAACATTATATAAAAATATATATTTTGTTACTGACAACTGGCTGAGAGCTGGCCAATACAACAAGCCCATTCAGAGTAGGAGTGCTTATTGCAGCAGTGCATTAACTAACTTTGACTCTAATAGCTACATACACTTATCAAATCAATGGTGTCTGGTACATTGCTGGCACTAAGAACATTACAAAGTGGCACACGCAAACACACAATAGCACTGTTCTTGAAAAATAGGGCTACATTAAAAATGGGATATCTTCTTGAAAACGGACTGTGGCAATGATGATTCAGAAATGAGAAATTAATACTCTGTTGTCAACACAGACACCAGAAAATTCCATTTCCAACCCCAAGGCAAAAACGTTTTGGGTTCTCTCCCAAACTGTAGTTTTATTTCCATACCAATTTTAGTTAAATCAGTTTTGCATGTCTTACATTGCCTCATCACAGCATCTCTTGTCACCGCAGAAAGAGACAAACATCAAGACATCTTGAAACATTACGCCAAGAAGGCATTCAGCTTGTTATCACACACTGCTACCATAAAGTACCCTAAGCATTTGGGGAAATGCAAACACCGGCCAAAAGCCATGATGGAGCCCTTTAATTCTACTTACACAAATTAAAACAGTACACATGACTACAAGCTCTGTAGGGTGTTCACGTGGAATGTGCCTGAACAAACCGTGAAGCATATAGATAACATCAACGTGAAGCGACATGACCTAGTTTTAAAGATCTCTCTAGGACAGAGACTATGCTGTTGGATTGCTGTACTATGCGGGAACATCAGACCTTACAAAGTCCAGCCGCATCCAGATCTGTAGCAGACAGGATGTATAATATCTGCACAGATGAGTATCCAATAATAATGTATATCCATTCAGCCATGGGGGGAGGGGTCGATTAGCAAGGAGGCTGTTGATGGAACCCCAGTGTTTGAAAATGTCCCATCGTTTCCTAAAGGTTTTCTAAGTTATGAACATACCTGAAACGAGAAGCACCCCCTTCTGCAATCACACTCTCCACTTTGGCGGCTTGACAACGATGAATCTTTAAAAAAATAATGAGAATAGGGAAGGGTGGGGAAAACGGTGCTGTATGTAGGGAAGAAAGATATGCATCATGTTAGTAAAACAAATGACAAAAGATTGTAACGGCTAGGTAATTAGCTAGCCGAAAAATATTGGATTCGACTGCTTCCTTTGTCAAACGCAACAAAGCAACGCCTAGCTAGCAAGCTAATTATCCACCGTTAAATCGTTAGCCGGATACTGGGAAATCTTTTCACCACGGCATTATTTTCACATCTCCCAACAGAAACTGCTACATAACCAAATTATTCAATAAACATTATCAATGGTTGTTCATTAATAATGTACGTAGGTGTAGCAATCCTTATACACTATTTCGGTGACGTCAGAAATAAACATGATATAACAGTAGATAGCTCAGGATAGCATTTCTTTACCCACATAGAACAAAAATGTGGTAACAAGTTAGCTGACTTATTTTCCTTTACCCGTTAGCCAACCAAAAAGTTAGCCTTGCTTGATACACAGTTAGGTACTTCTGTAACGAGTAGTACAACAATGTGCCGTTGCAAGGATAATGTTCAGTAATATTCGGTGTTTAACTGCTGGACATGTCATGGTACTCAATGCTGGTCATATTTTAATATTGTCGATTAAAAAGCCGGTAACCGCATGGCAGCCTTAACATCACCGTGTTATTCCATCACGACGCCATTTTACGCAGTAATCAATCAGCTGGCGATGCTGACTAGCTAGCTTCGGGTAGCCATTTTGGAAACACGGGTGCGAATTTGAAGGAAAATTGCAATCTTACCTTTTCTAAAAGAACTTCAGTTTTGTATTTTAGTAGGTTACCAAAGAAGAAATAGAAAATATTTAAAAAAGATAAGCTAACTTGAAACCGTGAAATAGATAGCGATATCAGATACAGCAGAGCAGCTAGCTACGGTTAGCAAGATGTGTACACTTTCTAGCTAAACCGGCTACCCCTTCGTGCTACAAGACTGTAAAAAGACCTATATACGACGTAATTCTTTAACTCATCTGCAGGGGGCCGAAGATCCACAATATGCATTGTTCACGCAATTCGTTGCTATGTTTCATTTAGCGAATCACAACTAAGAACACATCTGAAGGCGGAGCCATGACACACAATTCCCCTATCAGAGTAAATATAAAATAAAGATAACCACCCCTTGCAGTTGATTGACGTATTTTTCACTCAGCCGCAGTGCAGGAAACGGGATTTCAGGAGGGTTAATATATTATTTAAGTGGTAATGAAGGGATATATAACGTGTCTCCCACTCCACACAGTAGGTGGCGATAATTTACATTGTTAGATAGAGATGGAATAAAAGACGCATGCCAAAACGTCGTTGAGTGAGCAGAACGTGGTCACGGTTTCATCCCCAACTGTCTTGCAAGGCTTTACCGGGGTAAATTATAGTTTTAGTAAAAAATGCTGAGGATTGTGAAATGGATGTCTAAAATTAAAATAGATTATCCTAATCTGCCATATCTGTAACTGGTGATTTTCAGAGCAAATTGTTCACTTTTTAAGTATTCAGTTTAAATCACACAACAAACATCGACTTTACGTATAACTTTACAAATTAGTAATTTTCTGGTTTCAAGATGTTTGCTAAATGTGAAACTGAAATAAAATGTATACCCTACTATTACTATCTGTATAAAAATAGATACACATTTTTGTGTGTTGATTAGTAACCATCAATGCATTTAGCAATGGTTATAGACTTAGATTGGGGGGGCTGGTCTACCTGCTGGGTTATATATTGAACTGATTGTCTCATGCAGTCGAACGTGCTGTGGTGTGCTCGTGTACTTCTTATCTTCTGCTGTGAAAACAAAGACGGACAAGGAGGAAGAGTGGTGAAATTACCTTGGGGCGAAGGGAGATGCACGAACCTCTGACAATCCATAGTTTGGGAATTTAGGGGGAAACAAAAGAAAGGTAGAAAATGTGCGCAAACTGCTGAAATCTCACTGTCAAAGCACAAACACCCCAAATCAAATCTACATGATCCATGCACAAATTGTGACCATTTATGAATTCACCTTAGGAATTTACATGCAAACGAATAACCTTTATTCCAGGCCTGGAGCATTACAAATGTATACCATACCAACAAGACTGCAAACATGATTATGCTGTCTTCATGTGCAAAAAGTGGCATACATTCTCACAATGTACAGAAGATTCAACTGTAGACTGAGATCATACACGTACAGTGGGTGGTTTAGGAAAACCACTCAAATGTGCAGTGGCTCCACACTATCCCTAGCATCTCTAACATAAATTGTTAAACTGTGTGTGCGTTATTGTGTGTGTGTGTGGGGGGGGTTGAAGAAAAAACATAGTCATTGTTTTCTCCCTCTGTCCTTTATTAGAGTTCCAGCTTTGTCTGTAGGTCCCCTGAATCCCATTACCTTCTCAATCCCTCTATTGACTTAATACCCTGAAGACTAAACGCATGCTTGTCTCTTGTACTCTTTGTAGCTGTGTCTTGTTCCTTCCTATAAGGAACAAGACACACAGTTTGACTCAATGACTCACAAATGACTCAACAACACTTTTGCCTGACAGAGGAATAAGGAAACTTTACAGAGAGTAACACACAGGGAGATGTACTGTATTTCCAAAGGACAAGTTAGCAAAAGATGTAAAAACAATATATATAACATTGTAAACTAGCAGCAATTCCAGAGTGTAGACATGGGGGGGGGTATGGACAATATGGAAGAAATGTGAAATATCATAAATATAAATATACGAGTACTTTTGCCAATTTAAATATGCTAATGAACTTAGAACATCATCAGAGCATTTGAATGTTCATGAGATCAATATGAGAAACCTTTTGGCCAGGGAACAAAAACTGTATGTGAGTCTGGAAGTGCTTGTTTTGAATTAGTTTCACATGTATTGATGTATAAGAAAAGAGGGGTGTGTCTGAGCCATCCCAGTTGTGTGTATAATAAAAAGTGGTTAAGGCTTTAATTAGCTGTGAATCCATACTTACATTTCTGCAGACAGTAGAGATAAGGCCCTCGTCCTCATGATGAGCTTTGGAGACACAACTGCAGAAAAAACGACAATGAAGGGATCTAGAACCTTCCTGTGCTGTTTAGTTTTTGCCCTGAGGGTAATCTTTTCTTTGCTCTATGAGACTGGGCAGCATGGCTGAATTATGTAGAGCATGGCAGGAATTAAAGTGGTCTCACTGAGTATAGCTTGGATTTAGAGACCTGCAGATTGTGTTACACAGACTGAATGCGCGCACACGCGCACGTACACACGCGCACGTACACACACACACACACACACACACACACCCACACACACACACACACACACAACCAATTGAAGACTCATTTGCGTTGTGCTTGTTTTGGCCAACAGAGGGGGCTGCTCGCTTTAGCAAATCCATTCACTCTTCTACTAACTACTTGCTCGCGCTTTTATAGAAAACTTTCGTAGAAATCCCGGCCTAAAGCTAGCAAGCCTCAAGTAAATCCCCAACATCGCCATAAACGTCTTTTTAAGCCAGGCAAGTATCGTTTGAGACATTAGCTAGTGATGTTTTAATGTCACAATTTATTGAATATAGATAGATTATCTGCTATAATGTTTTACAAAGGTTAAGCTAGCTAGTTTTAATGGAAGCTTTTTTGAGCTGCTCCGGTCATTTGAGAATTAATGAGCCACCACATGGTAGTGCTTTTTATTTGATGGGCTTGTGACAAATTCAGTCAAACTGAATTGAGCATGTTCGCCAGGAACTTTGCTCTGGTCCTGTGGTTCTGGATGAACTTCAAGTGGCTCAGTTGGCCTGTGTATTTTAGAGTCTTCTCTAAGAAAACCATATTACTCCATCTCTTGTCTCAGATAAATGCATGAGTGATCTCCATCTATAATCGGTAGACACGTCCTGTAGTGACATCCGTCTTACTTCCACTTTCACAGTGAAGCCACTTAACAACAAGTCCCCCCCCCACACTGTAAGCTTCCCCCGTTTGCATCTAAGGACAGAGGGAAGTTACAGACCCTGTGGCAGGTGTGTGGACACATACTGTAGGTAGACAGGACAGGTCTTTGTCTGGTGTGTCAAACCAGTTAAACAGAACATTTTTATTTTCAGTGGCATATAGAGACAGAGGGTGTGAGTTCCTTAGCTGGGTGCAAGCTCACTCCACTAGGCTGGGCAACACCTCACACATTTGTGAAGTTTATTTAATCCGTTTCCTCAAGTTTTACCGAAGGGACCGCCTGAAGGCGGGAACCAGAAATACACAATTAGGGTTCCACCCCGCCGAGGCGCAATGAGAGAATGGACACCAAATCTGTGCTGGCGGTGATATTATCAAGTTGTTCATGCAATGACAGGTTTTCTTGTACATTGTTCCCTCCTTTAGGGAACCAGGGTTATATGATTGAAAGTCATATATTAAATAAGAAAACTGTAAACATTTCTTTCCATGGCACGACAAAATGTGCCAGACTTTAGGAAATGTACTTTAAAATGTACTTTCTCATAATGCCATGGCAAAATAAGACGAATAGCGATTGCATGAAAAGTGCATAAACCCAGGAATCGCCATAGACCATACCCATGTAAATCAGAATATGGTCCAACGTTTTACCGGGTTTACCAACAGGAACACGCTTAGGATTCAGGAAGATTACTGTGCTCCACCAGGTGGTGCCAACTGCTCATTTTCATTTTGACGTCTTTATGGAAATTGCCTTTCTGGGACAGTTAAATTGCAACAGGAAAAGTATCCTCCGGGTACGCAGGACTGAAAACAGTGCTTCTTGACTTTGAACCCGGGGCCTTTCTTCTCACAGGCACTGTAGGACAGATGGCATATGCATGTTCCGTTATACATTAGTCCTCTTGTTCATTGTCTAACATTTCCCTGTCCCATGTCCCTTTCTCATGCTGGGACAAGGTTTTTATAGCAAGACCTATATTGTAGTCCATTGTTTTTCCCAGCTACTCACATCAGCCAGTTTACTCATCTTTCTTGGCAGCCTAGATGTCCTCCATGTGTTAGAAAGGGTCATTCACTCTGGCATAACACACAGACATCCTGCCCTTTTCCTTCTCTACACGCCACACCGATACCTGAACTCAATAAATGTGAAGAAAGCACCCAGAGAGGGTCCTCCAGAGTAGAGTCTGACATCTCTCACACCAACTATTCCGATGTAATTCGGTTGAGATGTGTCTTCAGTGTTCCGTAATATGGATTTTCTCCAACACTGGGTCAGTAGTAATGGGGATTGGAATGGGTTGTGGTTCAAAACTTTAATATGGCTGAAGATTGACTGTGTGCAACCCTTTATTCCTTCCCATTTATCTACGAGTCTTGTTGAGAATCACTGGGAGCGACGATAGGCTGTCTGCGGCGGGTGAACTAATAAACTGCTGTAGGCTGGCATGTGGCTCTTTTTGACGGTGGATATACAATGATATCTCCTTTTTATATCGCTCAGTGAATTCCATTTTACTTGACAGGCTCATGTGATGGGAAATTATGTATTTGATTTTTAACTGGCCTTTGGCTGTGGGGTGTTTCTCAGATAAGAACTATGTCCATTATCTTTGTTTGGGTCTGTTAGAATAAAAAAATCGACCACAAGATAATACAAAACCTCAGGCATGCACGCTGTGAGAAGAAAGGGCTGTAGATTTTAAGAAGAAAGCGCACAATGCTGTGCTCTTGGAGACCTACCTCATAGTTCACTGACAGGAACAACCGATTGCTTGTCAGCTCAGGCATGTCACATGGAAGAAGGAGCTCATAACACTTAAACTATAACGCAGCAATGATGCAGAACGTCCTCTCTGATTGGTAAAGTTAAACTTTAATTCCCGAAGTTGTGTTGCATTGCGACTATTTGTGGATGTTTTTGTTGTATATAGCAAGATGTTCATCACAAATTATCCAGAATGCTCTGCGTGACTATTACTGACACAAAATTATATAAAGTATTTTTTTTCTCAAAGTTTCTGGTATACCATGCGCATCACACCTATGTCAGTGACAATTCAAAATCAATAACACTTACTTTACCTCTAATAAGTCTAGTACATCAAAAGACCTAGTTATATTGAATAATTGTGAGTCATCAACTTGGATATATATATAAAAAAAAAAAAACGTTTTGCATTAATTATCGTTTCTTCTACGCCTGTTCTTTCATGCTCTGTTAACTAATTATTTTCCTCTTATTTTGCCCACCTACTCTGCCATGACCAGATTCATTTTTTGATTGCTCCATTCTCTACCACCACTTGCTAATTGACCACTGAAGCACTGCACCATTTGTGTTCATGGAGAATGTGAGTGGTTTAATATAATGAATGTAAGGAAACACTTAACTTATCAGAGGAAAATATGGTTATCTGAGGTTGGGGCTGCATCTCTGGGGCAGTCTCCCCCGACACTGGGCAACAAGAGGACCTGAGTGCCCTAGCTGTCTTGATAGTGGTAAATTCCTCTTAGTGCTCATAGTTTTTTCTCGTCTCGGTTTGGAGTCCCACCTTGCAGTGGGGTAATTTTGCTAAAAACTACCTTACAATAAGGTCACTCCCTTAGAATTAAATGGTCACTGCTTTGAATAAATGATGTGTAGCAGGATAAATGATGCAAAAACACATTTTCTTCTTAAAAAAAAAAGGAAACTGATGAATGCTGTCCCCATTCAAGGTAATGATTCATCTGTTTTGATTAATTCTGTTTCTATGTACAGAATAATCCGGATCAAAGGTATTGTGAGCAATCTCCCTTGAACATATTTAATGGGAAGTTTTACTTCAGTGTTTTAGAGATTAGTATTGTAGTAATCTCAATTAAACCAGAACTAAAGACTGGGTCCTTATGTGTTAAGAGATTAGATCTGAACTGTTATTAAGCACTCCATTGTGTCTATTTGAAAATTACCACGAAGTCTACCCTACTTTTCCAAAATGTTAAAACTTTGAACTGTTGTTTTATGACAGATTTATGGTACCATCTATGTACGTATACATTATCTGTCCATGAGAGCGTAGGAGGTACCATTTATACTAGATTACATAACAGTGTTTGTATCAGTACTCTGCAAGTGCGACATTGTTTGATTGCTGAAATGATTATCTGACAGTCAGACACTGATATTGTCATTACCACAAATAAACACACATTACTACAGGCTATGACAATATTTGTGGCCATTAGCCTAACCTTTCAGGGTCTTACTTTGTTTTTCTTTTTGTGAGGTATTCTATAACTTCTTGTTTGTTAGTTTGTTTGCTTCCTTCCTTCTCTTTCCACGGAATGTGTTTCTGTCATGGGAGCGAGGGATTCAAATATTAGCATTTCCTATTCAAACACTGTCCCTCTAGTTCAGAGCAGCATGAATATGAACCTTATTATGTAACAATGTTCAAAGCAACTGGCCTCCCATGGGTGGCTGTATGATGCCTCCACAGTGTTGGACTTGGGGATAAATGCCCTCTTGAAGTAGTGAAAGATATTGCTGAAAAGTTTAAACAAAATGCTGTATTTTTCAAGGTGAGACAGTGTCTTCTTATGAAGGGAGATAAGCTTAACTTCGTGCAAATACAACATGACGTTGCATGTTGTATTTGCTAAGTGAATATTATTGCTTTCAGCTGAGACTTCATCGATTGGCTGTGTAGACCTGCCATGAACTAGCATGGTTGCTAATTTGCTAGAACCCGTCAGTGCGGTACAAGCGTGCTATATCAAGATGAACAGCAAGAGCTTGTTTTGTGAGAACATGATAAATGGTTAGGACAATTACCCGAGGTCTACAGTTAGCATGCTATTTATCAATTGTACAAACGTTTGATAGAAACTGCTATCAAACTGCGTGCACCGACATAACTGTATCTACAAATGCATAATTTTCGGACAAAGTAGGCAAAGAGCCTCTGTGCCGAAATCCTGAGTTAACCCTTTAACGCTAATGGTCACCATATCACAAGGCTGGATAAGCATCCTGGAATTATTTGATGGGCTGAAAAATTGGATGCTTGATGCTGACGAGGATAGAATGTGGCCCCGCCGGTAATTAAAAACTAATCGCTAACAGGGACCTTCTGCCTCATTAAAAGACCTCAGCCATTGGGCGGTACAGTCGGCCTTCCTGGCTGGAAAAATGATACCTGTCTGTTGGAAAGACAAGGGGGAGGAATGAGCATTAGACAGGTGTCAGAGGGGCAGCTCAGAGCAGCTCTGTGGTTGCCTTGCTATTGAGGACACCAGATCCTAATCGGAAAGGGCAAGTCTTGCAGGCTTTTTGGGAAAAGGGAATGTTGAGCCTGATGCCTGGATCATGACATGAGCAGACGTCATGCACAGAGGCTAGCTGATTGACTGCTGTCAGTGGAGGTAGTGGTGGGTGTGAATACCAAACAGGACATTGTTTTTGTAGGCCAGTGGGCCTTCTCTTTGTTAGCCTTGCTTCTTCAAAACACCAGCAGCCAGCGGTGTCACACTACGGTGGCCACACTCAAATGGTTGAAGACCTCCTGGATGACCATCTCAGACCAGCCGGGGCACCTGCAGCGCGACCCAGATACAGGGCCTTTCAGCTGTGTGTCTGTGGGCAGCATCTGCATGTGACTTTGCATGGGCACAGCCACGAAGATACTACCTAGTACAGACACAACCCATGCACAATCCCACCAGAAACCATGCCTGCCTAATGGTTGCGGTGCCATCGCATATATTAAACACGGGTTATGAATTTGAGTGCCAAACCTGTTTGAGAAACTGTCTGTGTGAGTGCAGCATCTAATAGGGACACTGGAATCTTCAACCAACACTACGATAAATGAATGGATCATTTGGAGCAGTGGAAGGATAGATGAGGAAAAAAATCACGTCAACACTGTCCTTTGATTTATATTCAAATGAGCTGTACACAAGAAAATTGGATTTTATTTTATCTTCAGAAAGGCATTGTTCTTTCTATGTTAATATTCTTCTCTGGATCAGAGGCGATTCCTTGTCTTGCAGCCTGGCATAGAGAAAGGTACACACACAATGGAACATTATGCACCAGAATAAACATCGGCCACATTGTCAGAATCTCATCGTCTCTCCTGCAAGGAATTGCTAAACTAACAAAATAATCCTTGTCCCTTTTAAGAAATGTCTTCCTTTCACGTTTTACACATGAAAGACACCTTTTTTTTATTTTTCCAAAAGACAGACCTGAACATTAAAACTTCAAAGCAGAATACATGAAGGACATAACTGGTGGAAATCCTTTCATGGTGCAGAAATAAAGTAATTCAGTTCACTACCCCTCAGGGGGACTTGAACCAAGACATTGTTCCATCCTAAATTGCTCTCTACGGCCCACTTCGCGCCCTATTCCCAACAGATCCTGGTCAAAAGTAGAGGAAAGTGTGTCATTTACGACACTGACAATTAATGAAAAAGATGACATAGCGAAGGAGATGCGGTCCAGAGTTGAGCTGGGATTTGTTCCCAAAAAAGGCAGCAAGCTAAGACACTCACGATCGTGGACAATCTCAGACTCACTTAACAGCGCTGTAGTCTTAAATAAGCACCGCTTCAGCCACAGGTTCATCATCCTGACCCACAGCCATGAAACGGTATAATAAGTGTAAAGATTATTTGATGTAAGCTGCTGTTTTAGCGTTGGTTGTTTTTCTTGCAGAACAGTCAATAGTCAGAAACATGAGTTCATGGGACTGTGACAATGACTGTTCAATGCAGTACGAATAACAGATGCAAACAAGGCAACAAAAGTTTCTTGAGGGGAAAAAAGTTAATGTTTTCTTATGTTTACTTTTTCTGTCCTGTCTTTTAGTTTTTTTTATTAAGGCCACTGGCCTGTATACTGATATCGTCTGAAACCGAAAAGAAATGTTGAGTTCCTCGTAAAAAATTATTTCACCCACACCAAAGCTGAGCAACATGAAATTTGAATGTATAATTTATGTTTTTCTCTTTCAATATTTAATGACGTCTCCGGATAGTCTTTGGGAAAACACAGACCAGCGACAAAAATCCAATATGTATATGCGAATAAAAAGACAACATAAACAAACAAGCTGCTAGAAGTCTCCTAGTGCAGATCACACAAAATCACACAGTCCTACAACTCCAAGCTCTGTGAACAAATACAAATGCTTTCTGATTTATTTATTCATTCATGTCTCGTTTGTGCAAAAAGCCGCGGTTTTGAGCCAAGATATTACATCAGCGTTGGCACCCAGTGACCCGACGTTGTCTCCAAAACTCATTCAGTTTCAGCCCCGACTGGGTAGAGTGCTGAGTGCTGCTGGTGACTTAATTGTAATAAGGTTAAGCTAATGTGTAATTATTCTCCTCAAACAACAGGGAAACGTCAACAGTGGAGTGGCTGTTGGTGAATAGATTAACTGGATTACTGCTGGATAATGTAGTGGCAAACCGGGGAGGGCGGTGGATCTGAATTAGGTAGGAAACTGGGGATGTTGTAAAGCAGACGTGTGATTGGGTTATATCTTTTGAATGAACACTGAATATTGAACTGTTTACTGGACAAATGTGTTTTACTTTCTGAATCGTTGATGGGCATGTTAGCTCTATTTCTTTCTTTAAAATAATGAATACATTTTGTAATTTTAATAGTTTTTGTCAAGTTTTTGATGGGGGGAGCCGACGCCAACCAATTTCTCATATATCTTCAACTTAAAGCATATGTTTTTTTCTTAAAGTTTTCAGGTTGTCGGATGTTTGAACCCGACAATGAGTAAACTTAACAACCTAAGCCATACAGCATTTATTTTCAACTGAATAGCCTCACGTACCCAAAACAGCAATACATTTCTTGAATAAATGTATCTCTCCTCTATTGGCTTCATGCCTCTTAAACATTGTAACTTTCTCTCTGGTGATTCATTTGCAGTTATTTGGTAAAAATAATGAGTTGCTTTTATGATCTACTTAACAAAATATCATCCAAAGATGTATCATTAGCGGCATGTAAATTATATGCTGGTAAAAGCAGTTGAGTATCCAACGTTAGCACTTCGACCTTTGTGTTCGGTTTGGGTACGCGGTTCCTACCTGGAGACATAAAGGGAAAATTCAAAGGGTTTCTAAATTTAACCATTCGCTAGGGCTGAAAAGTCCTTTCAACTTGACACCCGCAACCTTGACAGAAGAAAGGGAGCCGGAATAATGGATTCCGGGGGGAAATCGAATGGAGCGGGACATTGTAAATCACTGGTGGGAGAGCCACCGCGGGCTTGTTATGGTTACATTGTATGAAACAAGTTTGAAATTGCACCGCCTAATGATGACTTTGTCACTCACAGCGGATGCATACTGGTCCAGCGTAGCTGTAGAACATTCTCACCTATCATGTGGTGTGCTAAGTATTGTGGAAATCTGTCCCGGAGCCAATGTTTTGGTCCAGAGCGTCTTGCAGAAGGAATTAGGATTTAGCACAGAATAACAGATTTCTTTTCACCTTGCCCGTTTGGGGATTTCTTTCTGGCCAACTTTTGGTTAGCAGTCAGATTTTCCAAACGCATGTTCTGTCTTGTTAGTTCATTGTCTGCACCCGTGTCTCATTAACCCCTTGTTTAGTCTCTATTTAAATTCCTCCTGCCCCGGTGTTTCTGGCCGGTCATTGTTGGTGCAACGTTTTATGCGTAAAGGCTTAGTTCACGTTTGCAGCGCTTCTTTTTAATCTGTGCATAGTATGTCATTGAAGAGTTAAGAGAGGTATCCTTGTTCATCCTGCTCCATGTGTCCTACCTTACCAGTCAAACGTGACAATAACTCCAAGTCAATTAAAGTTCAGGGATATCAATCTGTCCAGTAAGGACGCATAAGCGATCGTGAATCAATGTTACCGGTTTTGGAGCAAATAAAAGTGACCACAGGTGCCCTGGAGATGCATTGGCAAGACAACCCTCAAAAAGGGAATGGTTTTGCAGGTTGTGACCACAGACAATTGCTTTCTCCTAATGCTTCCTGACTCATTCTTCTCAAGTTGTGTGTTTTGATAGTTTCCATAATACTACTGGTATCATGAGGCGGTACCTGCAGTTCATTCAGGTTGCAAAGGTAGTCCAGCTCCTCCAGGATGGCCCATCCATATGTGCAGTTGCAAGAAGAGTTGCTGTGTCTCCCAGTACAATTTCACTGGCATGGTGGAGATGCGAGGAGGAACAGGAGGAGCACTGCCAGAGCCCTACAAAAGGCTGCTGGTGGACATGTTTCTGACCAAACTGAGAGGGTGGAATGAGGGCCAAACATCCTGTGCTCACAGCCCAGCACCGTGCAGCTTGATTGGCCTTTGCCTGAGAACCCCAGAATTAGTGCCCTCTTCTCTTCAGAGGTAAGAGCAGGTTCACACTGAGCACATTGGACAGACATGAGAGTCTTGAGAAGACATGCTGAATGTTGTGCTGCCTGCAACATCCTCCACTTGCTAGCCAACGGTACCCTGACCGCTGTTAGGTACTGGGATGAAATCCTCAGAACAATCGCAGGAACGTACACTGGCGCAGTGGGCCCCAGGGTCCTCCTGGTGCAGGACAATGCCTGGCCTCATATAACCAGTGTTCAGGCAATTCCTGGATGACGATGGCATTGATGCTGTGTACTGGCCCCTAACCTTTCCCAGACCTGAATCCCATTGGAAACCTCTGAGACTTGTGTATCGGTGCACCCGACAAAGTCGTCGGAAGCTGGAACAGCCTGATATTTCAATTGTTTATTTTAGATTTTTGGTGTTAGTTTGAACCCTGCCCTCAATCGGTTGGTGATCATTTTGTTACGTAATTTTGTTCTCAATGAATTACGCCATGTACAGATAAGGATTTAGTTTTTTGATATACTTTGTTGAGATCCAATGTGTGATTTAAGTGTTCCCTTAATTTTTTGGAGCAGCGTATGATAGCAAACGTATAGAATAAAATCATATGAGTAAACAGACCTTTGTTTGTAATAGGTAACACACACACAAAACGATCATGTCATGTCATGTCAAATGCTGGGATGGGCCGTTTGCAAAGCCCTGTGGATGCCAGCATGAGACACAATCAGAGAAATGGCTCCTCTTGGTAATTATCCATTATAATGGGGCTTCCCTCTGTTCACACACACACTCCAAATGGTTTGTCGTGCCTTTTTCTGGTGATTAATCATTAGAGCTGACGATATGTGTCAGAGGGTAAAAGGTTGTATGGCCCCCTTTTGGTTGTTGACATTCAGGGTGGAGTTCTCCCTCATTCTTTGCCTCCCTGTCTCTCTCCATCTCAATTTCCCCATCTCTCTTTCTGTACATAAGCTAGATAAATAAAATCTAACAGAAGAGTATCAGTCAGCTCTGTGACATTTTGGGTCTTATACCTGCGAGCAGGGACGATGTTTTTATACAGAATGTTAACGATTGCCCTTGACCTCTTACATCAACACCTGATTTTCATGTCACCATTTTATGCTCACACTGCAACACTGGGACGTGTCAACACTGTAACACTGGGACATGTCAACACTGTAACACTGGGACATGTCAACACTGTAACACTGGGACATGTCAACAATGTAACACTGGGACATGTCAACACTGTAACATGTCGACGCTGCCATATTGGGACATGTCAACGCTGCCATACTGGGACATGTCGACGCTGCCATACTGGGACATGTTAAAGCTGGCAACAGTGGGACATGGAAACTGCAACACTTTGCACTTCTCATGCTTTCCTTGGATTTTTAAACTCTATCAATTTCTTTTTTTATTTCTCAAAAACTCCCATCTTCTTACATTTCTTGTAGAAGATACCGCATCATTATTCATTCATCTCTCTTCTCCTTCCAATAAGGTTGTTGTATCTGACAGCATGCTCCCAGGACATCATTCCAGGGAATGATGGGATTGTAAATTAATGCGTATGTGAGTGTGTTCGTAAGAGAGCAAAAGAGAGAGAGAGAGAGAGAGAGAGAGAGAGGGAGAGCAAAAGTGTGTGTGTCCTGAAACAGTAAATTAGTCTGTGTGTCTGTGCAAAAAGTGAGCCCAGGGGGAACAAATGAAGGCCTCCTGCTTTGGCAGCTGATGACTTACTGAGAGAAAAAGAGAGAGAGAAACTGTGAGAAAGGAAGAGAGTGAAACAGTGAGAAAGGAAGAGAGAGAGAGTGAGAGAGGAAGAGAGAAACGATGAGAGAGAGCAAGAGAGGAAGAGAGAAACGGGAAGAAAGGAAGAGAGACAAACAGCAACAGAGAAAGAGACAAACAGCAACAGAGAAAGAGAGAGGCCTGTAGCCCCAAAGGCAAAGAGATATTCAGTGACAAAAACGCTCCTCTGTGACTCAAGTCTGTGCTTTGCAGCTAACAACCTCCTCAAATACATAAATGTCAAACTCTCCTGGCTGGCTCACTAATGATAAAAGGCTCCATAGACTCCCCTAAGCATCTCTAGGCCAGCAAAACTCTGCAGTCCTATATAGTAATCAATACTGTACATGTGATGTAAAGCTGCAACTAATTAAACATGTATAGCCAGCAGGGGGCTCCAAATATCTTACTGTAAAACACGCATCATCCTAGGGCAGAGTCCGTACTTGACTTCCTGGTCAGATGTACAGTTGCTAAGCAGCATCCACCAGAACAATCTGAGAAATGACAGAAGTTCCAAAGTATTCCCTCAATGGAAATGGTGTGTGACTCACATGGAGGTGCAGAGAGAAGACTTAACAAATCTGAACATTACAAGTTGTGGACAGTTTCACCTAAAACATGCTAAAGAAAATTAGTTTCAATCCATTCTTCGTCCTTTCACTGGACCAAAGAGAAATGGATGAAATGAAAGGATATGCTCATATCCAGGAGCTTCTAACACTGTAATCTGTTGAAATAGATACTGTGATAACTCAGGTTGGATCTTTTCTACACCACACCTGCCTGAAAGCACTCCAACTGTAGCCATGTATTGGCTATATGTAACCAATACATGTCTTTAACAACATATTTCCTGAATACCTTGGCTTGTAGCTATATTGAATACCTTAGCTTATTTATGCAGATATTCTACAACTACTGTGAGCTACATCAGATGGAATATATAGCCATGCCCCATGAGAACATCCGCCTTGATTTAGAATATTGGATTTGCACCACCCTAATCCTTCTAACGTAGGAATGCAATGGGCAAATCAGTCCTTAATTAATCAGTGATGTAAAAGACAATGTGTTTGCGTTATCTCTGCCTCTTTAGATAAAGTGGGGGAGGAATTCGTGGCCTTATGCTTAAAATGGGGAATGCTAACTAGCACTAATCGTGTGGCTTAGGATAGCATCCCTCTGAGTGAAACCACGTCAGTGAAATAGAGAGGCATAGACAGTACAGTGTGGAGTTGATTTGCGGGTGGAGATTCATGAGTAGAATCTGGTGCTGAGGTTTGCTAATTCCCTTGCTTATGGCAGCACATTGTGCCAGTTGAGGGCACGCCTTAAAGCTCTGGTCTAGTTGGTGGCTGGTGGAATAGAATCACAAAGAAATCCTGGGATGCACCTCAATATGAGTTACTCCTTTCGTGTTTCCAGTGAAGAGTCAGGAGTTGATTAGCAAGTGTTAGTTTGCGTATGGATTATTTAATGTTAGGATGTGTTTTTTTTTTTATATATAGATTTGTTTTTTATCTGTAGAATGTTTCTGGTATCTCTGCTATTTTGTTGTTTTGTAATCATTGACATTGTTTTGCTAATATGTTCATTGTCACCATATTGACAGTGTTCTATTATTGGAAGTTCTGGTAAAATGGTTACATCTAGTTATGTGTCAAGGGCCTGAACCATGTCAGCCGGAGAGGTCTTTGGTTTCCTTCTGGACTCTCCTACCATTCCAAGCATATCCAGTCTAGACTCTCCAACCATTCCAAGCATATCCAGTCTAGACTCTCTTACCATTCCAAGCATATCCAGTCTAGACTCTCCTACCATTCCAAGCATATCCAGTCTAGACTCTCCTACCATTCCAAGCATATCCAGTCTAGACTCTCCTACCATTCCAAGCATATCCAGTCTAGATTCTCTTACTATTCCAAGCATATCCAGTCTAGACTCCCCTACCAGTCCAAGCATATCCAGTCTAGACTCCCCTACCAGTCCAAGCATATCCAGTCTAGACTCCCCTACCAGTCCAAGCATATCCAGTCTAGACTCTCCTACCATTCCAAGCATATCCAGTCTAGACTCCTACCAGTCCAAGCACATCCAGTCTAGACTACTACCAGTCCAAGCACACCCAGTGTAGACTCCTACATTTCCAAGCACACCCAGTGTAGACTCCTACATTTCCAAGCACACCCAGTGTAGACTCCTACATTTCCAAGCACACCCAGTTTAGACTCCTACCATTCCATGCACATCCAGTCTTTCTCGAATTCAAATGTTTACGAATCCGTACTCATCACACAGTATATGTCACATGCTGTCGATATGGACAGACACAGACGAGAAAGAAGCCATGCCACCAGGGAGGAAGGCGGAATCACACGACCTCAATCAATAAAACGTATTTCACCCCAGTTAACACCCACCCACTATGTCCACCATTTGCCATGCTGGAAACCGATCCTGGTATTAGGGGCTGTTGTTACTGCTATCTACCCTTGCAAAGCTATTTGGAAGTTTTGAATGCTAACATTCTGTTTCGCAGCATTAATCTGTCTGGTAATTACAAAGCTTGGTATCTGCTCATTAATTTAATGATTGGACAATTAATGTTGTATGATCTGTCGTCCGCCGCATTAATTATGTACTAACTAGCAGTTTGTCTCCTGATATCTCTGAGGGTTTGATGAACATTCTTCAAACATGTCGACGTCTTTCTGCAGGCATTCATTTCAGCAGAACCTACATTGAAAGAGAAGGACGTGGGAATGTAAATGCCTGACATTTTAAAAGATGTCAATGTCGTTAACAAGTCCAGTTCTGTAGATGTTATCTTCTTAGAGACAAATCAATAGAGCCAATCTCACACCCAGGGGAGCTTACTGCTCAAGCCTTTATTGATGCTCTTTTAGACAGTGCCACCCCGACAGACCTGGAACGCTCTGCCTCACCCAAGCTCCCTGTCTGTCCCCACCACACACACACACACACGCACACACACACGGACGGACACACAAACACACAGGCACACAGGCACGGTTGTGAATCGAAAGAGAACCTTTTTAAGACATTGCCTCGGACATAATTTAGTGATATATGCATCGTGAAAGTGGCTCTGTTCACAGCCTATTTGTGCCGTCACGTCAATTCTTATGTCGCTTGTTATAGACCAGCCAATCTGTCTCTCCGCAGCCAAACTCTCAGAGCCAGGTTTCCTCCGCCAGGGAGGATTTAACTGCAGGGAGAGGCGGCTGTTTATCTGACGACCTGGTATTTAACTTTGTGGGACAAATTTGTATTGATTTGTCTTTGTAATTTTCTCTGCGGTAGATTGAGCCCCTCTTCACAGACTGACTGTGTGCCTGAAAACGAACAAGCGGTGCCGGGGGCTTAGCTGTCGCTGAGTCATTTTGGGCTTCGGAGACCCACTCCATGAGGGGGGAGGGGGGAGGGGACGGGCGTTGTTCAGATGAGGAGAAACACATTATGTGTCGACTT